>JAULKJ010314806.1:0-10766 GCA_032355405.1 Rubia balearica | reverse complement strand
TACCCTGCGGGCTAGACGCTTAGAAGTCAAGTAGAGTGTACCCTGCGGGCTAGACGCTGCTATTTGTGCCATTTAAGTGGTTTGGGCGAAATTCCACTTATTTGAAAGATCCAAATTCCGCAATCCAGAGTCTTCATAAGGAGATTCATATCAGCCATTCTATAACTTTTATTGGTGAAAGAAAGATTGGTTGAAAGTACCATAAAACCAAAAAAGAAACCATTCTAAATATTTGACAATCAAAGGCCTGCATTCGACATGAGATCTTCTAATTTGGGCCGAATAAGATGGACAGTGATGGGAAGCTTTTATCCTAACCCAAACGTAATCAATTCCTACTTTTAGTTGTAATGAACGAAGAATGGAATCCTCAAATAAAAAAAATCAATGTGAAATCCAAGTAAGTTTAGTTCAAAGAATCAAGAGCACATGTTGGAGGAGGATATGTTCTACTTGGGAAAGAATAAAGACTGGGCTTTTGTTTGTATCATGTTCCAACAAATTAATTGATAGAATGAAACTTGTACATAAGCAAATATAAGAAGCAATGAAATTACATCATGGGTGCATATTTGAAATATCTCGACCTTACCTCGAGAGAAGGGTATGCCAGAGGATAATGTATTTCAGAATAACTTGTATATCAAAGTACTAATTGAGAAGGTTGAAATACCGATTAAGGTTAAACATAATTTATCAATGAGTGACTTATTGGTGAAAGAAAGGTTGGTTGAAAATACCTTCCAGCCAAAAAACAACCCATCATAGAGATTTAACCATGGTTAGAAACTTTGGTCTTACCTAAACGTATTCAATTCCTACTTTTAGTTGTAATGAACGAAGAATGGCAGCCTTAAATCAACAAAAATAAATGTTAAATCCACGTTAGTGTAGTTCAATGAATTAAGAGCACTTGCTGAAGAGACAAATTGTTACTTGGGTAAGAATTAAGACTGGTCATTGTTTGTGACATGTTCAAACCACGTACCTGATGGAATAACAAACATACATAAGCAAGCAAGCAATAAACAAGGAAATCCCACCATGGATTAATATTCGCAATATCTCGAACTAACCATAAGAGAAGGATTGGTGTGCGAGATGATAATCCTTTTTCGAAGAACTCGTAAATCAAAGGGCTAATGGAGAATGTCCCAATACCAATTAAGGTTAAACATAATGTATCAATGAGTTACTAGTTGGTGAAAGAAATGTTGGTTTATAGTACCTTCAAGCCAAAAAAAAATAATTCATCCTAAAGCTTTAACAATCAAATGCCTGGGTTTGACATGGGTCTTCTAATTTTGGCCAAGAGGGACAGTGATTGAAAGCTTTGGTCCCACCCAAACGTATTCAATTCCTACTTTTAGTTGTAAAGAATGTCCTCAAATCAAGAAAAATCAATGTGAAATCCAAGTAAGTGCAGTTCAAAGAATCAAGAGCACCCGCTGGAAGAGAATATTTGCTACTTAGGAAAGAATAAGAATGGGATTTTTTTGTATTATGTTCTTAAAATTTACTTTAAGGAATAACACTCGTACATAAGCAAGAAATAAGAAGAAAGGAAATCCCACCATGGAGTAATATTCACAATATCTCTAACTAACCATGAGAGAAGGATTCGTATGCGAGACGATAATCCATTTCTGAAGAACTTGTATATCAAAGTACTAATTTATCAATGAGTGACTTATTGGTGAGAGAAAAGTTGGTTGAAAGTACCTTTAAGCCAAAAAATAACCCATCATAATGCTTTAACAATCAAAGGCCTGGGTTCGACATGGGCAATTCCTAATTTGGCCGAATAAGAGGGACAATTATGGGAAGCTTTGGTCGTTCCAAAATTTATTAAAATGTTACTGTTTGTTGTAATGAAAGAAGAATGGTAGCCTCAAATTAACAAAAATTCAATGTGAAATCCAGGCAGGAGTAGTTCAAAGAATCAAGAGCACTTCCAAAAGAGACTAATTGCTCTTTAGGAAGAATTAAGACCGGGCTCTATTTGATCATTTTCTAACCTTGTACTTGATGGAATAACACTCGTATGTATGAAAGAAATAGGAAGCAAGGAAATCTCACCATTGATGAATATTCGCAATGTCTCAAACTAAGCATGAGAGGAGTTTGGTATGCGAGAGGGTAATGCATTTCTAAATAACTTGTTTATTAAAGGACTAGAGGAGAATACCCAAATACCTATTAAGGTGAAATATAATTTATAGATGAGTAACTTCTTGGTGAAAGAAAGATTGGTTGAAAGTACCTTAAAGCCAAAAAAAGAAACCATTTTAAAGCTTTAACAATCAAAGGCCTGTGTTTGACATGGGATCTTCTAATTTTGGCCGAGTTAGAGGGACAGTGATGAGAAGGTTTGATCCAACCCAGAAATATTCAATTCCTAATTTTAGTTGTAAGGAATGAAGAATGGCAGCCTCAAATCGACAATAATCAATGTAAAATCCATGTAGGTGTAGTTCAAAGAATCAATAGCACCTACTGGAAGAGAATATTTTCTACTTGGGAAAGAATAAAGACAGGGCTTTGTTTATATCATGCACCAACAATGTACATGGCAGAATAACATTTGTACGAAAGTAAAATATAAGAAACAAGGAAATCTTACCATGGATGCATATTCACAATATCGAGATCTAACATTGATAGAATTGTTGGTATGCAAGAGGATAATGCATTTCTAATGAACTTTTATATCAAAGGACTCACGGAGAATGTCCAAATAATGATTAAGGTTAAATATAATGCATCAATGAGTGACTTATTGGTGAAAGAAAAGGTTGGTTGAAAGAACCTTGAAACCAAAAAGGAACCCATCCTGATGCTTTAACACTCAAAGGCCTGGGTTTGACATAGGTTTTTTAATTTTGGCCGAGTAAGAGGGACAATGATGGGGCACTTTAGTCCTATCTATACGTATTCAATTCCTACTTGTAGTTGTAAGTATTGAAGAATGGCAGCCTCAAATCAACAAAAATCAATGTGAAATCCAAGTAAGTGTAGTTCAAAGAATCAAGAGCACCTGCTGGGAGAGAATATTTTCTACATGGGAAATAATAAATAGTAGGCTTTATTTGTATAATGTTTAACAACGTACTTGATGGAATAACACTTGTACATAAGCAAAAAATAAGAGGCAAGGAATTTGCATCATGGATGCATATTCGCAATATCTTGATCTAACCTTGAGGGGGTATGCGATAGGGGAAAGAATAAATACTGAGCATTGTTTATATCATGTTCGAACAATGTACATGATGGAATAACATCCGTACGAAAGTAAAAAATAAGAAGCAAGGAAATCGCACCATGGATATTCACAATATCTGGATCAAATATTGAGAGAATTGTTGGTATGCGATAGGATAATGCATTTCTAATGAACTTGTATATCAAAGGACTTATGGAGAATTTCCAAATAACGATTAAGGTTAAACATAATGTATCAATAAGTGACTTATTAGTGAAAGAAATGCGGGTTGAAAGTACCTTCAAGCCGAAAAAGAACCCATCATGAATCTTTAACAATCAAAGGCCTGGGTTCAGCATGGGGTTTTCCAGTTTTAGTCGAGTAAGAGAGGGATAGTGATGGGAATTTTGCTCCTACCTAGACGTATTCATTTCCTACTTTTAGTTGTAATGAACGAAGAATGGTTGCCTCTAATCTACAAATATCAATGTGAAATCAATGTAAGTGTAGTTCAATGAATCAAGAGAACTTTTTGGAATAGACATATTGCTACTTGGGTAAGAATTAAGACCGGGCTTTGTTTGTAACATGTTCAAACTATGTACTTGATGGAATAACACTCGTACGTAAGTATGAAATAAGAAACAAGGAAATCCCACATGGATTAATATCGCAATATATCGAACTGCAATGAGAGAAGGATTGGTATGAGAACGATAATCCATTTCTGAAGAACTTGTAAATCAAAGAACTAATGGAGAATGTCCTAATACTAATTAAGGTTAAACATAATGTATCAATGAGTGAATTATTGGTGAAAGAAAGGTTGGTTGAAAGTACCTTAAAGCAAAAAAAGAGAACCCATCCTAAAGCCTTAACAATCAAAGGGCTGGGTTTGACATTGGTTCATCTAATTTGGGCCAATTAAGAGGGACAGTGATGGGAAGGTTTAGTCCTACCCAGACGTATTCAATTCATACTTTTAGTTGTAAGGAATCAAGAATGGAAGCCTTAAATCAAAATCAATGTGAAATCCAAGTAAGTGTAGTTCAAAGAATCAAGAGCACCTGCTGGAAGAGAATATTTGCTACTTGGGAAAGAATAAGTATGGGGCATTACTCATTGATTTAAGGCCAAAATTGTAAGCTTTGATGCTACCCAAAATTAGGACATTCTCCATTAACCAATAAGTCACTCATTGATACATTATGTTTAACCTTAATTGGTATTAGGACATTCTCCATTAGTTCTTCGATTCACAAGTTCTTCCGAAATGGATTACCGTCTAGCATACCAATCTTTTTCTCATATTCTATTTTAGATATTGTGATATTAATCCATGGTGGGATTTCCTTGCTTCTTATTTCTTACCTACGTACAAGTGTTATTCCATCATGTACGAGCGATATTTCTTACTTGTTTGAACATGATAAAAAAAAGCTCGGTCTTAATTCTTACCCAAGTTGCAATTCGTATATTCGAACAAGTGCTCTTTATTCATTTAACTATACTTATGTGGATTTCACATTGATTTTTGTTAGTTAGAGGCAGTCATTCTTCGTTCATTACAACCAAATGTAGGAATTGAATACGTCTGGGTAGGACCAAAATTTCCCATCACTGTCCCTCTTACATGACCAAAATTAGAAGATCCCTTGTCAAACCCAGGCCTTTCATTGTCAAAGATTAAGGATGGGTTCTTTTTCTCCTTGAAAGTACTTTCAACCAACATTTCTTTCACCAATAAGTCACTCATTGATCTAGGATTTCAGACGCTATAAGAGCTCAGATACACACAGTTGTGTCTGGAGGACAATCACTAAACTGAAGATACACATGCTTGCAAACCTAAATCATTGTGTGCAGAAAAATGGCAACTTCAGTGTCTGAGGCATACACTTTTCTGAAGGGAGGTAGACAAAAGAATTACTTGGCTAGATTGTTACAACACTCCAGAATCAAACCTAAACATAAATACTTCCTCTGGATGCTGGTAAAGGGTAAACTGACCATTGTGCACATATTGGAAATATTCAAGATTATGCCTAGGGGATCACTCTGTAGCCTCTGTAAAGATACTAAGGAAGATGCTGTTCACCATTTCATCCACTGCCCCTTCATAGCAGAGGTCATACAGCACCTCAATATAGGAGCTACAAGGAATTTTAGGGAAATGAAGAAGAGACTATACTACCATATGATCAGGAAGAAATGGAGAAGGTTACAGCTTTACTCAACACAACTCTACCAATTATAGATTGAGACAAACCAAAGAATTTTCCAAACGAAGAGAAGTCAAAGGAGACCTTGATTGAAATGATCATTTCTGAATGTAAATGGAGAATATCTGATGCAGTTTAATCTTTGAATTGTAATACTTTTTGTTGATAATTTATGTTTGTACAAAAGCTAAGGGTGAGGGCCTAAACTTTGTCTTTCTTGACGTTTTGATCAATATATATCATATTCCCATCACACAAAAAAAGTCACTCATTGATACATTATGTTTAACCGTAATTGTTATTTGGACATTCTCCATTAGTACTTTGATATACAAGGTCATGATAAATGCATTATCATCTTGCATACCAAAACTTCTCTCAAGGTTAGATCTAGATATTGCGAATATGCATCCGTGGTGTGATTTCCTTTCTTATTTTTTTTTACTTTCGTACGAATTTTAGTCCATCATATACATGTTTGAGGCATGATAAAAACAAAGCCCAGTATTTATTTATTTATTTTCTTTTTTTTATTTAAAAACCACCACATGGTGGGGTGAAGTTTATTGGGCTCACCATACCCATGAAGTCCCAAAAGGCCTGTAAAATTCAAAAGGCCCAGTCTTTATTCCTTCCCAAGTAGAAATTATTCTCTTCCAGCAGGTGCTATTGATTGTTTGAACTACACTTACTTGGATTTCACATTGATTTTTGTTGATTTGAGGACAACTTTCTTTATTCGTTAAACCTAAAAGTAGGAATTGAACATGTCTGGGTAGGATCAATGTTTCTCATCACTGTCCCTCTTACTTGGCCAAAATTAGAAGATCCCATGTTGAACCCAGGCCTTTGATTGTTAAAGCTTTAAAATGGTTTCTTTTTTTGGCTTTAAGGTACTTTCAACCAATATTTTTTCACCAATAAGTTACTCATTTATACATTATGTTTTACCTTAATTGGTATTTGGATATTTTTGATTAGTCCTTTGATAAAAAAGTTATTGAGAAACGCATTATCCTCTCGGATACCAATCATTCACTCATGCTTAGATTGAGATATTGAGAATATTCATCAATGGTGCGATTTCCTTGCTTCTTATTGCTTTATTACGTAAGAGTGTTATTCCATCAAGTACAAGGTTAGAACATGATACAAATAGAGCCTGATCTTAATTCTTCCCAAAGTAGTAATTAGTGTCTTCCGGAACGTGCTCTTGATTCTTTGAACTACTCCTACTTGGGTTTCACATTGAGTTTCGTTGATGTGAGGCTTCCATTCTTCGTTCATTACAACTAAAAGTATAATTTGAATACATTTTGGAAGGACCAAAGGTTCTCATCACTGTCCCTCTTACTTTTCCAAAATTAGAAAATCTCATGTCAAACCCAGGCCTTTGATTATTAAAGCTTTAGGATGGTTCTTTTTCAGCTTTAAGGTACTTTCGGCCTACCTTTATTTCACCAACAAGTCACTCATTGATAAATTATGTTTAACCCTAATCGGTATATCAACATTCTCCATTAGTACTTTGATATACAAGTTCTTCATAAATGGATTATCGCCTCGTATACCAATCCTTCTCTTATAGTTAGTTCGAGATATTGAGAATATTAATCCATGGTAGGATTTCCTTTCTTCTAATATCTTGCTTAGGTACGAGTATTATTACATCAATTACGTTTTTAGAACATGATACAAACAAATCCCAGTCTTATTCTTTCCCAACGCTCTTGATTCTTTCAATTACACTTACTTAAATTTCACATTGAATTTTGTTGATTTGAGGCAGCCATTCTTCATTCTTTACAACTGAAGAAGGAATTGAATATGTCTAGGTGGGACCAAAGCTTCCGATTACCATCCCTCTTACTTGGAAAAATTAGAGGAACCCATGTTAAACCCAACCCTTTGATTGTTAAAGCTTTAGGATGGGTTCTTTTTTGGTCTTAAAACTAAGAGGGACCAATTATTGAAAATGGTGTAGTGATTTTTGATAACAAGCCTGTCATTGTTCAGCCTTGGACCCAAAATCTGGACCTGGAGCTCCCCAAAACTGGTTACAGCTTCCCAAAGTAGACGTGATATACTGGAAGCCAAAGATATTGAGCACTATCCTCAGCCCCATTGGCACTCCCCTGAGGCTAAATAAGGAAAATAGGGAGGTGGAGAGATTGAATTATGCTAGAGTCCGGGTAGAGGTTGAACTGGGCAAGAAGATCCCAGAGAAAATCCCTTATTTGGATGAGAATGATGTAATCCAGAGTCAGGTGATTATAAGTGAATGGCTGCCAAGCAAATGTAGTTTCTCTAGTATGATTCGGCATGATGAGCCAAACTGCAGGAAAACTGTAAAAAAAAACTAGTCCCAACGCAGGTCTATGTTCCAAAGAGGACTGATACAAGGAAGGAGGATACAAAAGGAAATGAAAGTCAGGACAGACTGGAAGAGAAACAAGAAAGTAGAAAGGAAAATAAAAGAGGGGATGAGGAGTTCAGACCAGTTAACAGACAAAAAACATCTCCAGTTGGGGAAAAGGAGGAACAGGATGATCTGTTGCACCAATTCAGGATAGTTAGCCCACATCCATACCAACCTGAATGCAGTGAAAGGAAAGTCATGGGAGGTAATATGTTCAACCTTACTGCTGATCCGCCCAATGACCAGTAAGATTCTAGCATGGAACCTTAGGGGTGTGAATAGTGTAGTGAAGCAGAAACAGATTCAACATTTTTGTGTAACGAATCAGGTGGGATTCATAGGTTTCTTTGAAATGAAAGTAAAGCAGGAAAATAAGGGGATACTGGCAGAATTTGGGTGGCATGGAGAGGTGATTACTTGACAACAAAAATACTAGATAAGGGGGGACCAGTGGATAGACATGGAACTAATGCTAAAAGAGAACAATATATGTTGTTATATCACAATGGTATATGGCAATAGTCAGGCTAAAGAAAGGGAAAGTCTATTGGAGTACTTGGAAGGGCTAAAGCACCAGGATAAACCTTAGTTAATCATGGGATACTTCAACTCACCTTTAGGTTACGAAGATAGGATGGGGGGAGCTGCAATACAACAACATGAACTGGATGGCTTCCAAATAGTGGCTAATCAACAGAAACTAACTGAGGTGAAAAAAGTGGGACTAAATTTTACATGGAGCAATAGAAGGGCTGCTGAGGACAGGATTTACAGCAAGATATAGAGGGCAATGGTAAATGAACCATGGATCAAACAACTCACAGAGTCGCTGTGTCAGGTGATGATAAATGGAACTTCTGATCATTACCCCCTCATGCTGACATTTCAAAGGCACAAAAAGTGAAAGCCAAACAATTCAAGTTCTTCAATATGTGGACTTTATCAAAGCAGTTCATCCCCACAGTTAAGGCAGTCTGGAGATAAATGAGGTTTCAAACCTGACTCAGCTGTATGAGAGGCTAAACATGCTAGAACTATCATTGAGAAAACTAAACAATAGAGAATTTTCTGACATTTAGAAAAGGACACAGTTGGCAAGGAAGAAATGGGAAAATGACCAAAGGGAGCTGGCTGCAGATCCGGGATCATGTCTAAAACAAAGAAGAGAGAGAGAAAGCAGGCTGGAAGCTATTAAAATGACTGAGGAAAAATATAGGTTTCTGAAGCAGAGAGCAAAGGTGAAATGGAAAATGGAGGGTGACAGACCCACAAGAACTTTCTACTCATTGCTGAAGACCAGAACTTATTCGAACCACATTGTTAAACTGAAAGAAGGGGACAGAATCATAAAGGGCAGAAATAACATTGAAGATCAACTGGTACACTTCTTCCAGAACCATATTGGAAAGGAAGTGAAACTGGAAATGAGGATCATCCCGGGAATGTCAGTAGGGGATTAATTTTAATAGTGCAATAACAGGTCAGGATGATCAAACCAGTCTCAGAACAGGAAGTGTACAAAGCCTTGAAGAGTATGAAATCCAGCAAGAACCCTGGACATGACGGCTATTCCAGCCATTTTTTCAAAGAAACTTGGGACATCTTTGGAAAGAAAGTGACAAAAACAGTGCAAGGATTCTTCAGTGGAGATCAGATCCCCTCAAATTTTAGTAGAGATATCATAAGCCTGATCCCAAAGAAAGAGCAACCACAGGAGTCAGCAGACTACAGACCTATTTCATGCTGATCAGTCATTTATAAGGTAGTGACAAAAATTATATGTGAAAGGTTAGGGATGGGGATGCCTACACTTGTCTCAAATAACCAATCAGTGTTTGTCAAAGGCAGAAACATTGTACATAACATCCTGCTGACACAAGAACTGCTGCATAAGTACAAGCATGGAGATCTAAACCAAGTGGTTTGATCAAAATAGACATTTACAAAGCCTTTGATAGCCTCTACTGGGAGTTTATGATTTGATGGCTGAAGATGCTGAAAATACATGGTTCCTTCTTGGATTGGATCAGGTATTGTGTTACCTCTTCCTCTTTTAGTCTCTCAATAAATGGAACTTGGTCCAATTCCTTTGATGGAAAAAGAGGGGTCAAGCAGGGGAGCCCCCTCTAATCTTCGTTCTATGTATGGAGTACTTAACACAGCTAATGGACCTCCAGTATTATGAGAAGAAAATGGGGTTCCATCAAAGATGTCAGAAAGTGGAGATACATAGACTACTCTTTGCAGATGATCTCCTGATCTTCTGTGCTGCTGACCCAGGTTCATCGGAGAGTGTGAGAGAGACCTTGGCATATTTCTAGAAGACATCAGAGCCATTTGTAAATGAAGGAAAATCACAGATGTTCTTCTCCAAAATGAATGAGGAGGAAAAGGTAATGCTGGCAGAGGTATTACAGTTCACTAGAGGAGAGCTACCTTTGAAATACCTTGAGTTGCCCCTAAATTCAGTCAAATGGAATGCAAGAACATGTGACATACTGTTAGACAAGATCAGGGGGAGACTGAGCAGATGGGATTCTAGGAAACTGTCATATGCTGGAAGGGTGAAACTAGTAAATACAGTCCTACTCAGCAGCTCGGGCTACTGGATAAGTGTATTCAGATTACGTGAAAGTATCCACAAAGACATAGTGGAGTTGTGCAGAAACTTCATATGGGGGAGGGAAAATGGAGGAAGAGGATTCACGGTTGTGGCAGGGGACACAATGTGCAGGGCAAAGGAAGCAGGAGGGTGGGGAATAAGAGACCCTTCCATATGGAACAAATCCTCATTGTGTTAGCTCAGTTGGTATGTCTATTCAAAAAAGGACATATTGTGGGTGCAATGGGTTCATGCATATTACTTAAAGGGGCAAAATTTCAATAGCTACAAGGGATCAGACACTCACAGTTGGGGCTG
>JAULKJ010314796.1:0-10767 GCA_032355405.1 Rubia balearica | reverse complement strand
CAAACCTACCTACCACCGAAAACCTCTTCAAAACCCTAGTCACCCCCTTCCCCCCGTCTCTCCGCTCGTCACCACCCCACAGCCACCCTCGCCCTCCTACTTCTCATAACCCTAGCCGTCCGCAACCACCTCACTCCCTTTTCCTCCTCCTCGAAACCTTGATGCCTGCTACCTCCCCACAACCACCTCCTTCTCGAAACCCTAGACAATTACTCAAACATAAATCTCTGGCCACTTAATTATCGGATGTCGATGAATTCACCGAGTAGTACACTAACAAAAAAGTTGCCGAATTCTACTCGTGGGATACTTTCACCTCCAAAGGGGCCGCTGTGAGCTAAGTCGCTGGCGCCATACAAAGCCGACTGTGTTTGTTGATTGGCCGAATCTAGAGATAATCAAGGAAGAAAGGAAATGGAGGAAGAAACGAAGGAAATGGAAGTGAGGGAAGAAAGAAGAGGAAGAAAGGGGGGAAAAAGAGGGCAGATATGTCTTTTCTCATTTTTTTGATATTTTCCTTTTTCAACAAGGGAAAAATTATCTTTTTCACAAAATTCGGCCATCCGAAAATTGACTAAGAAGTCAATGGAGTCCAAGGTTAGATTAGCACATTCTGAGATTGCAGGGTCATATTGACTCTTAGAGCCTGAAGTCAGGGTAATTTTAGCACTTAACTCTAGCGTAATAACCGCACTCCCATGTTTTTTCTTGTTTCTTGTATTGCTTTTCAAAGGTGAAAATGTGAAAATACGGATTACCATGAACAAAAAAATATACACTTCGCTTTGTAGAAATTCAAATATGGATTTGGACTACGCCCATCTCTTTTGTAACGCTAGGTTCACTGAGGCTATTCTCCAAAATGTCTACAAATGATTCGGATGGTTGAAAGTGCAACATATTCATCCATTATACACGCTTTTTTCTTGGTACAATCAAAATAAACCTCTAATGGTCCCTACAAAGAAATGTCGATATGTAACAAATATTTTTCCGAATTAAAGGACTCGTAAGTATTTCCAATAGTTAGAATAATAAAACCATCACCTCTCAATGAAAGGTGCTGTGAATATTTTCTTATTGCATCGCCTTATGGTTTTGCTTACATAATCAATCATCTTTGCCCTCGAACACCCAATTTCTTAAGTCATCACCGGACACAAATACCCTGCCCATCCCTTCTCGTTTTGATTAAAGGAGTAATATGTGTACCTTATAGAAGATATTTTGAACATTAGGTATTATCATATTGGTAAACACTTTAATGAAATGAAAGTTTAACTTAAAAATAGGGATAGGGATATTATGGTTTGGTTGACTTGGTCACACCTCCACAATTCTTCAAAGTCACTTCACATTGTGATCATGTCTCAGTTTTGACTAAAAACAAACTCATTTTTGAAAATACGTACGTAGAGTTTTGTGGGTGTCCAAAAATCCAATCGTACATCATGGGAATGAAAACCAGTGACTTCTTCGCCGTTTGTGATCTTGACCTCGGTGGCCTTGCATCCTTAGACAGGGGTAAAATTTTCTTCGGTGTCATTGGTCGGGTTTCTTTCAAATAACCATTTTTTGTTGTCCGCTTATATTAAAAACATTGTCCATGGAAGGAACATTCCTTGGGTGGGCCCCACTCTCTTTTATTTACCTCCTGGAATTGAAAATTGGCATTATGCACTAACGATTTTTCCAACGATATCCTATAACTCCACCACCGATTGGTATGGAGTGATGATGACGCATCGCTTCATGTAGAATACCTCCGACTACGTGTAATGGTCTAGCATTTTCACCAAGTTCAACGAATAGTTTGCACAAATGTAAAGCCTACGTTTAATAAACAATCAGTGGTTAATTCCATTTGAACCTACAAAGGAACATGAATAATAATTATTTGTACCTTTTTTTGTTGGATAGGATGGTCTTGTTGAGATGATCTTCATTTGTTGTCTTCGGTTGTACTGTTTCGCGTCTCACCTCAATTTTGCCCGGTGAGTGGTGAGATCCTCTTGATAGGGACTCCCAATCGCTTGTTAGACCACCTAGATTGTCAGGTAAAGGAAGACCAGTGTGCTTGACTAACTTACGAATCAAAATGTCTTGTTACTTTATTTTGTCTTGAAATTGGGACTCTTTTTGCAACGTGTAGACTCAATATGGCTTTGCCGCTATCATAAGAGCGTACTATCCAAAAGCATATCTTTGTGACATAAATGCACCCACTCCTTGTGCGCGTCCCGGGTGGTCGGATTTACCGATTGCCTCGCATAGGACGTCATGCTTATCGGTTGAAATGAATCGACATTGAATTTGATTTTTTTTTTAACTTAGTCTGCAAAAATTGTACAACAAGTCAAGCTTCAACAATTATAAATATTTACATTTGAAAAGAAAAAGTATTTCGTAAGGGGATTACCACTCATTCCACTAGTTCAATCTGGAACGGCTTTCCGTAACGGCCCTATTTGTTTTGTAAACCTTTGAGGAAAAGATCACACCGATCTATTTGATCCACATTGATCAGAATAACCGATAACCTAGCCTCTTCCTCACTCATCCCCTCTTCCACCACAAACAAAATATCGTGTTCGAAACGTTTCCATACCATTTCAAGGGCTTCTAAGCCATAACCCCCACAACTCTTCCTATGAGGAACTATGTTCAAAGACGCAATCCGTCATTTTTCTTCCCTTGTACCCTAAGTGAGGATGTGAAAGCTATGTGATAGTATGACTTATAAATCTAAAAAAAATATATTCTATTTGGTTTACTAACTTTTTTCTGAATCTCAAGGGCTCTTCTCTTGTAGATCTCCCAAGTCTCTGGTTGAATATGTATCTAAATTAGCCATGGATGGTTTCCATTCATATTCAAAAAAATGTAATCTCTTGATAGAGTGTACTTGTGTTCCCGCCAACTCTTCGACAACATACTCATTGTTTTTTTTCTTAAGACTCCATATCCGGGGCATCGATTTCAAAGTATCTCTATAAGGATATAAATGGTATTGCTAAAAATATATTTCATTGAATTAGAAAAGGAGAAGGCGATCAGCTTGAAAATTGCCCAAGTTACGAGAATGTTACCTTGCACTCCATCCATAGGGTGTCCTTGTATTGTTTTGGCACTTCGTGCCAATTATCGTAACGGATGTTTACCCTTGTCCTGCCCACATTGCCTACCCAACTAGACCACCTAGCACGTTTTTCCAATAAACATCGGTTGGCCTCGTTAAAAACCAGCAAGGTCATTTCCTTCCCAGCCATCTTCCTTTCTAGTGTTCTACAATGTGTCTTAGTAATTCCTATCTCTTCCGACCCATCTCCGTTGTCATCATCATCAACCGTTGTTTCGGTATTCCATCTTGAGAAGATAATGAATCATCACGTGTTCTTTTTCTCGACATTCTACTACCTATAAATACGTCTTTAATTAAGCCAATCTATTGCACTCAATAAGCACAACACATACCAAATTCCCTAAACCATACGAGGATAAGCCTCTACCAATAATGATGATTGATTCAAAATAATGCAAAAAACAAAAATAGGAAACATTTTACGCTTTATGAATAGCCATGAACATTATTCTCATTGTGAGCACACAATGATAAAAGTAGGTACCATTTTTGAATATTTTCTCTTACAAAAACAGCAAAATCTCTTCAATCAATAAAACAGCTAACTCTTCATTCTGTAAGAGAATGTGACCGGGATCATTAAAAGAATGTGGAGGCAACAATGTCCTCTTCATCAAGATTAAAATCAGGCGAAGCAAATGATGAGCAATCTAAACAAACATTGCTTCTCAAATGCACAATTCACAGCAAACTCCCATTCAAAATAAGATTCACAGCAACACACATCAACTCCTAAAAATAGCAATATGTTTTCACGAAGACTGTCCCTCCTCCTCCTCATCCAAAGATGGGTCTGGGATAATATTGATGCCATTGTTCCACATCATCAGCGTGAGCACAAACTGTACCTTTCTCACGATCCCTTGTAAACATAGATTTCAAGTCTCTTGACACCTGGAGTTCAGTTCTACCAATCCCATGATCCCTTGATTTAGCTCTACGGTTCTCCTCCTTTCTCCTCGCCACATGACTGCCTGCAACTTTACGCCCGCCCCCATCATCACCTGCAATTGTCCATGCAGCAGGTAATTAAATGACAGAATAACAGGTAATTAAAATGCTCAACTGTGAACTAACTTGATGTAAATCATTAGAAGTTTAGAATTTTCTTCCTCCCTCTTTTTCCATATGGTCCCAAAAGCATTTTCACGAACGATTTCGCATATTTTTGTGAGCGAACACACATATCTGGAAAAAGCACTAGCAAGAACAGATTACCACGACGCAGACTCTGAACGGCGACAGCCTCCTCATCCTCATCATCTCTTGTTGATTCACCCCTTGCATTTTTTTTGCCATAATATTGATGCCATGCTTTCACATCATCGTAGGCGTACTGAGTTTGACTAGGTCCTGCATGAGCAAAAGTTTGCATCAAGACATAAAGATTGTAACACTTCAAATACAAAAGGGTTCTTGAATATTGCCCCTCACAATTTTAAATGACAGATTACCACGATGCAGACTCTGAACGGCGGCAGCCTCCTCATTCTCATCATCTCTTGTTGATTTACCCCTCACAAATTTTTTGCTATAATATTGATGCCATGCTTTCACATCATCATCAGCGTCCCGAGGCTGACTAGGTCCTGCATGAACAAAAGTTTGTACCAATTTAATGACAAAAGTTTGCATCAAGAAATGAAGTTTTCAGCAATTCAATGACAAAAGGGTTCTTTAATCTTGACAGTTCTCTATCAGTATAGCAGCTCAATCAAAAGCACCAAAAGTAACTATGATGTAATTCCTCAACCATTAGAATAAAGAGTATAGATACCTTCTTTCTTTGGCACAGGCTTCAGTTTCCTGGACACCTGGATATCAATTCTACTAATTTCTTCAAAGTCCCTTCGTCTGGACTGCTTCTTGTAATCAACAACAGTCTCCACTTGGTATCCCGGCATCATCTCCATTATCCTCCCTAGATAACTGCCACCAGGTACTGCAACATCACGATCATTGCTCGAAGAATTATAAGTCCTCCCTAGATAACTGCCCCCAGGTACTGCAACTTCACGATCATTGCAAGAAGAATTATAAGTCCTCCCCAGATAACTGCCACCGGGTACTGCAACTTCACGATCATTGCTCGAAGGATTATAAGTCCTCCCTGGATAACTTCCCCCAGGTACTGAAACTTCACGAACATTGCTCGAAGAATTATAAGCACCATTACCTGCAAAATGACAGTGCAACCACTTTAAAAGACGGTTAACAACACACATTGCAGCCTGCCCTATCTCTGCTTATATCTGGGACCTAAATAAATTCTAAACTGTGATGAACTCATTACAAGTTTCAAACGACACATAAGGATAATCAATGGCGGCCAAGTCAAGTGTATAAACTGTAAGCAATGAAATGACAAGCAAACATGCAGATCTGGAGAAATAAGTATGAAGAAAAAATTACCACGATGCATTTTCTTGCTTAGTCTCTTGTTTATCTTCCCTTCATTCTTCTGTAAGCTTCTTCTTGTCCACTGAACTAGCTTACTCACCATTTCTCCCTCACTCGCGCTCCAAGTTTCATCACTCGAATATGCAGTCCATGAATAATATCTGCCTTGAATCGAGTCCATGATCGAAGGTTGAAAACCCTAAGCAACCTACGAGCAGACAGTTTGGCTAAGTTGAGTGTAAGGTCTAAAATGGTTCATCAGTCTTTTACTTTTCAATCATTGACGCATGAGATTAGGAGGTTACCAATTTTTGACAAAATGAATCTACCTGCAATTGTAAAACATTAATGAATGTAGAAAAGAATCTACTGTTTTTCCTTTTTCAATTGGATAGATGCATAGCTCGCACAAGAAGGGGATTACATCAGAGAAGGATCGGATTTTGCTCAGGAATAATCAGACTCGGATTGAAATATCTATAACAAGTGCAGATGGAGTGGCTACAAGACTTAAGCAGCATAAGAAAGAACTCATGGAAGCATTACTCAGCAAATCAGAATGCAATTAACACAGGGGTGGAAATTGCAATCTTTGAAAACACATTTTCTACGAAAGAAGTAAATATATAAGAATTAATTTAGGAATAGATCTTATATTTTTCCAGGTATTCCCTCTATCCCAGCCCAAATTACCCACTAACTTGATGACACTATTCTCTATCAAAGTTTGACCGCATATTTGAATAGATATATGAAAAATAATATTATCGTATGTGATATTGTTTAGTTCGTCTTAACAAATAGTTTCTAAATATTAATTTTTAATTTACTATTATTGTATGTAGTTATATATATTAAGGCTCAAATATGTTTTTGAATGGTGTGCAATGATTAGGTTGTAATTTGGGCTGAGACGGGGAGTAATTGTTTTCCTTGCCTTTAGCTCTTTTAACAACTGCCAAATCTAAAACGCTTAGTATATTAATATTAACCGGGATGGAGGCCCCTAATTCAAATGGCGGTTTCATCTATAAAAAATGTCTTTGGATTTATGTAAACAATTTCATTTTAAACATAAAATTCCAACATATCATCTGAATTCCTTTTGTATTTCACTTATCCATAAGTGTACCTAACCTGGTAGTAAATGCCTAAAACATATCAAATTACAGATATTATAAACACAAGAAATCCACCAATCACAATTCTTGTCATTCTATTTTCTTTTTTAACACATCAATTTAGCTTATCTATACAAATAGCTAGATCTACCATAAAATTTGAATTAACAAATCAACATGTTCTCGACCAGTATGAATGGTACAAATAGAATGAATTTCGTCACAGTTTGCTAACAAATCCATTTTGAAACCAATTGAATGAACATGTTCAATAAAATAGTAACTTTAAATAGTTAAACCAAAGATGTTGAAAAGTTTTAATTATGAGTAAGGAAAACAATTAAATCTTGTGTCGGATTGGTCACAGGGGAATTAGATACGGAGATCTCCTAATATTGGGCAAAATCTGAAAATATGTGCAAACATCAAATGAAAGACAGAAAGAGGGGAAAGGGGATTAGGGCAATGGATTATAAAATAGCTAATGTTGAAAATAAGAAAGGAAAGAAAGAGAAATATGCAAATCTCGTCCCAGTTTGCTACACAGGTGCCATTTTGCAATTAATTGAATTAACATATTCCAATAGAGTATCATTTTATTAAAAAAAATCAAATATATTGTTGAAAAGTCCAAATTAACAAGGAAAACAAACCTTATCTTGGATTGGCAGTAGGACGAAAGGAGATCTTCGTCCGGACGAAAGGAGATCTTCTATTGAGCAAAAAGGACCGGAAATTCGTGAATGGAATTCCAATAGAGTATTATTATTATATATAAAAATAATAATCAAAGATGTTCTTGAAAAGTCCGAATTAGCAAAGGAAAATGAACCTTATCTTGGATTGATTGCAGACAAATTAGATACCAGATCTTCTACCGTACGAAAGGAGATCTCCTATTGGGCGAAAAAGACTGAAAATCTGTGAAAGGAGGCAGTTTCCACCAGTATGCCCCCTTGATGGCTGCGGCGAACGGAAGGTATGATTTATTTATATTATTTTACTAAAACAATTAATCAAATATGTTGTTGAAAAGTCCAAATTAGTAAGGAAAACAAACCTTATCTTGGGCTGGTCATAGAAAAATTAGCTACGAGATCTCGTGCTGGACAAAAGGAGATCTCCCGTTGGGCGAAAAAGACTGGAAATCAGTGAACGAAATTTCAATAGATTATTATTTTATAAAAAGTAATAATAATCAAAGATGCTGTTAAAAAGTCCAAATTAGCAAGGAAAACGAACCTTATCTTGGGCTGGTCATAGAAAACTTAGATACGGGATCTCGTATCAGAAAAAGAAGATCTCTTATAGAGGGATAAACACTGAAAATTTGGGAACAGAATTACAATAGAGTATTATTTTATGAGAAAAATTAATCAAAGATATTACTGAAAAGTCCAAATTAGCAAGGAAAACGAACCTTATCTTGGACTTGTCGCATGAAATTCGATACGGGATCTCCTACCGAGCAAAGAGAGATTTCTTATAGGACGAAAAGTACTAGAAATCTGTGAAGGGAATTCCAATAGAGTATTATTTTATAAAAATGAAATAATCAAAGATGTTGAAAAGTTCAAATTAGCAAGGAAAACGAACCTTATATTGGACTGAGCGCAGAAAAATTAGATACATGATCTCATACCAGACAGAAAGAGATCTCTTATAAGGCAAAAAAGACTGAAAATATGTGAATGGAATTCCAATAGAGAATTACTCCCTCGTCCCGTTACTATTGGTCACTCTACTTTTTCAAAGTCAAATTTAATAAACTTTGACCATTAGTATAAGTTAATAAATATAATAAAACTATCATGTGAGATATTGCTAGATTCATCTTAACATTTTTTTTTTCTAAATATCAATCTTTTATGCAAAATTATTATATGTAACTGATTGAATGTAAAACCCACAAATAATTGTGGTTGCGTGTATTCATATATATATATATATATATATATATATATATATATACTGAGTACAAAGGGTATACAAGGCAGAATCAGATATGGAAAAGGATGTATACAAAACCAATTAGAAATGTTATTCCTTCCTTAACCTGATTCTAATTCATTTAATATTCTATTACCCTCACCCCTCAAGCGAAGCGTGAGACTTGTCGCGACGCAAAGCTTGGACCGTAGAAACTCAAACTGAGGACGAGCTAAACCCTTTGTAAAGATGTCAGCAAGCTGTTGATCAGTAGAAACATAAGCAACCTTGACCTTGCCAGAAGACTCCATCTCACGCACAAAATGATAATCAATATCAATGTGCTTGGCTCTCTTATGCGAAATCGAATTCTGAGCAAGAAAGAGAGCACTATTATTATCACACAACAAAAGAGGTGGTGCACGGGAAGAAACGCGTAAATCCCGAAGTAAATTCATCAACCAAACTAGCTCCGCAGCAGGCCATAGCTCGGTATTCTGATTCTGAACTTGAATAAGAGACCGTAGGTTGTTTCTTCGCACTCCATGAAACCAGATCCACCAAGAAAATGGCGTAATCGTAAGTAGACCTACGAGTCTCAATACAACGAACCCAATCAGTATCAAAATAACCAAGACTGGAAAATCAGAAGAATACTTGCGAAACGGAAGACTATAATGCATAGTACCACGAACATAACGCAGAATTTGAGCAACAGCTTGGTAATGATCATCAGTAGGTGCCTGAATATACTGACTAATAGTGTTCACATCATAAGAAATTCGAGACGCAAAATTGACAAATTTTGTAGTGCACCAACCAAAAAATGATAAATGTGGGATTTTTGCATGGATTGGCAGTAGTACTTGAAAGTTGCAAAAAAACCACAAATGGAATAGCAACCGGTGCCGAAGTTTTCATGTCAGCGCGCAATAAAATGTCCTTGGCAAACCGTGCTTTCCCAAGAAACAAGCCATCGGATTTTTGAACAACCTCCAATCCTAGAAAATACTGTAAAGTGCCAAGATCGGTAATCTTACATTCTTGATTAACCTAATCAATAAACTTCCAAATGAGATGACCATTATTCTCGGTGAGAATAATGTCATCAACATAAAAAAACAAATAGAGTGAAGAGGCACCCTTTAAGAAAACAAATAAAGAGGTATCTGCAGAACTGCCCACAAAACCCAGACCAACCAAAAAGGTACTAAAACGTTGAAACCAAGCACGAGGCACTTGTTTCAACCCATAAATGGCCTTGCATAGACGAAAACATGATCAGGACGCATGATATCTTTGTAACCAACAGGCTACTCCATGTAAACAGGAGAATCAAGAATGACATTTAAAAAGGATTTTTAACATCAAGATGTCTTAAGGACCAATTTCTGGTGACAACTATGGATAAAACAGTACGAACAATGGATGCCTTCACCAACAGACTAAAATTATGATCATAATCAAAACCAGGTAACTGTGAAAAACCTTGAGCAAATAACCTGACCTTGTGCCGATCAAGTGAACCACCAGATTTGTACTTCAAACAATACACCCATTTTGAACAAACAACATTAACATTGGGAGGACGTGGAACCAACTCCCATGTTTGTTGAGTGTGAAGAGCAGCCATTTCGGAATTCATAGCAGCAACCCAGTCTGGATCCTTGACCGTAGAACTATGACTATCAGGCTCAGTCTTTGAAAGTAAAGCACTCAGTAAACTAGAAATATCATAATCAGAAAAGTCCTTGTACCTTAAAGAAATAGTGTGAGAACGAATGGCCATCAGATGTCGGGAAGAGAGAACCGAAGCCAGGGAAGACCCGAAACCTGAGGTCAGCGGCATGGAAACCGAGACAGTTTTGGGACCGAAAGTTACAAAACTGGTGATGAAATTGGAGATGGTGGGCTCGGTGAAGCTGTGGACGGTGCCGAAGAAGACTCTGTCGCTGGCGCTTGTGGGCGACGCGCGGGCGGTAACGATGCCGTGCGAGGGTCATTCTCGGCCAGGGTGGCTGGAAAGGGGTTCGGTGATTCCGGATGGAGGTGCTGATGGCTGCTGATCCTAAGGTTGTCACCCTGATGCAGACGAACAATTTTTTTTGAAGAACCCGGAGCCTATGGTGAAATCTGAAATTCTCCAAAATAATGATTGATTCCGAAGAGAAGGAT
>JAULKJ010314786.1:0-10769 GCA_032355405.1 Rubia balearica | reverse complement strand
ATGGAGTCTTCAATGTCTTCAAGTCTGTGATAAATACCTCGTCTCACAGAATCCTCATTATAAGTGTCAAAAGCGATTAAGTTGCTTTAAACTCCAATAATAAGAATTTGAGGTAAAACATAGTCTTCAAAGCACCAAAGTGTACCAAACTGAATACAAAAAGTTCCCAAAATATTCATATAAAATGTACACATCAGTCACGCGCTTAATCGTGGTAGAAGATTAAAATGTACCAAAATAATTTCGGCGATGGTTTTGTCGGACAATTTGGGGATAACCTCGAACAGATAAGTGGCCCTAGGGTCGAGAGGGCTAGAAAAATAATTCCGTACATTTATTTTAAGAGAAAGTTCGTTGTTGAGAAGCGTTTTAAGAATAAAGCCTTGACGGCTACAGAGAGCCCTAAGCGATACTGTTTTCCCAAAGATGTTCAGAAAATCATCGAGGAAATCCCCTCCTATCAATGTATTCCACTAGACGTTAAGTTGAGGGTTGTCGAACTGATGATGTCTCTCGACATCTGCCCATAGGAAAGGTTGTAACCTAAAGTAGACATATTTGGTCGGGACTACGTTTTCCTTTTCCCTCTCTCTTATCAAACCTAATGGAGGAGTTCGATGTCAGCTTGTCCCAATTGTATCCTAATGTGGTGGTAATCATAATGGCCTTGTTAGTTAGATGTAAGGAGGTGGGACTAGACCCTTGATACGAAATTTTTAGAGCCATATATTGTCTGATTAGCAATCAAGATATTAGGGGAACTTTCACTCTTTCTAATAGGCTATCCGGACATGGGTTCATCCTTCCTCTTTCCAATAACGTGAGATGGCAGGACAAGGCCTTGACTTTTGGTTGTTCCATCTACTGAACCCCTCGATGGAATCCTAATATTCTCGTTGAAATGAGGAAAGGAAAGTATGTGATCCCTGAGGGTATGCCTGAGGGTGTAGAACGTCTTCGAGAACCGGCGCCTCTAGTTGTTAAGATATAACCCTCTAAACAAAGGGCGCAAACCCCTTCGTTTGGCCCAAGTGGGTTTACGAGGCTAATTATGCTTCTGCGAGCCATCGAGATAATGTTTAAATCAATCCAAATAATACTTCGTCACCAATGATAAGAGGGAAATGGGTAACGACTGGTCATTGCACCCTAAGCTTTCTCATCCTTCGATCTCTTCTGAGGATGCGCCTATCGAATGAGCGATCTCTTTAGATACTTTTGAAGGTCTTTGAGATAATACTCTCGAGTTTAAATTTCTTTTCTTTATCAAAATGTAACTTGTGTTTTTTTTATTTTTTAGTGGGCGGCGCGGATAATTTCGTGAATGAGCTCGAGCAGACCATTGCCTCCCCATCCCAGGGCGAATGCAAGGAAACCTTTTTCTGCCACTGCTCATCAGAGGCCTCATATGCCTGAGATTCCTTAGAAGAGGCCAAGAACTGAGACCATCGATATCTCCGATGGTCTCAACCCCACTTTCCCGCCAGATCTGGCTGACAAGGATTGATTTTCCTCGAGGAGCTAAATGGTGATCGCTCGGTATGTTATCGTCTTTTCTTCCTTTGTTTAATTTAGCTCTCTCTAAGTTAATCCCTCTTTTTTTTCCTTTGCTTAGGTGGTGAAGGTTGTTCAATCATCCTACAGTCAGCCGCTAGCCAATTATTTCCCCTTCTGCAGGACCTATCGAGGCCATAGTTGAAGCTGCTCGTCGAGATGAGAGGTCGAAGGTAAATAAGAAGATCGATGATCTGCAGGAGATTCTGAAGAATATGAAGGATAGGGAGAGACTCCTCTCCAAGAAATGCTCTGTCGAAGCTCAGCAGGCACTGTTGGAAAGCTACACCGATAAGCTAATAAGGTTCCAGGATATGTACGGTTTATTTCTCGATCTCCTGAAGATCTCGAAGCAATGGGGGTGCTCAGAAGTCATCGGCTAGGTATCCGAGCATCCCCATTGCTTCATCGAAGATGGTAAAGGGAAAATACGTTCGAAGTGGGCCGAAGCTACTAGCCCCGGTGGCTTCCAATTTGAGCTCATTAACTGCGTGAAGAAAGAGAAGAAGTTTTGCACAACTGAGAATCTTCAAAATATCAATGTTTCAGCTATGTCTTTGAAGGCCAGGGGTGGTGATTAAGCTAGCTCTTCTAAGGAGAGAGATGGCCAGACTGACAATGCCCAAGCTGATTGAGATACCGAGCCTCATGAGGGGACTGATCCTAGCTTAGGACGTGAGGAAAGAGATGTATTAGTATATTTTTTTCTTCTAGTTTGTAATGTCTATCGAACAACCATGTATAACCCGATTAACTAATGATTTTTCCAAGGCAAACAAAGAGCTATCCCGATGGCATGATGGCAGCCATTCTGCGATAGTAAGGCACAAAGATATTCAAGGACTGATCAAATCACTATTGCCCTTGTTGTAGTGGACGAATCCTGCAGTGGTACTGAGATGGATCACCAAAATGCCTTACGAGAGATAATGAGCGAATATTCCAGCTTATATGGCTATCTCACCGATACTTGGTTATATTACACTTTGAGTTTAAGGAGGGATATTACATATTATCAAGATGGGATTATAAGGCTCGAATCCTAGGTCGCTGAGATTGTGAAATGTAACAAGCACCCTTGGCAATGAGGCACTTCGCTTAAAGAAGGTCATTAATAGCAATACCTAACTCTATCAGGAGCTTGTGGTCCAAAACTCCTAGTTTTTTTTTGTTAGGTGTCAGAACAGACTGCTACCATTGAAGCTTTTTCTGATAGTCTTCGAGCATCAGGATATCTCATAGTGTTTTAAATATAAGTCCCATCGATAATAAACCTAAGTTTTTGCATGATACTGAACAAGATATGTTGACTAAGGGTTTATACCAAGAGCCTGCCTATTACGCCGTGTATGACACTATTCATGAGTGGCTAGAGCGTCTCCGGTTCCAAGCTAGTTCCTCGAAGGGGAATTCTTCAAAAAATTCTTTGCAGGTGATTCCCCTAAAGAGGAAACCTTCCAAGAGATCTTCGAAGGGGAAGACTCATCCTAGAAATAAGTCTCAACCGAAGAATAATTTGGGTGAATCTCATCCTGGTGGTAGCTCTCGAATAGCACAACCTTCTAATAGAACTGCTCGAGCTACGCCTGTGAGAGATACTCTAACATTAGATTGCGTCGATGAAGACATCAAAAAGATTCCCGCAGTAACTTATGGAAATGATGGTGATCGATCAATATATATTTATGATGACGAGGGGACTTTATTACATTCTGAAGATTTAATACCCCAATAAAGGCGACGTGCCCGTCACGCCCCCGGGCTTCAGGTGGTGAGATCAATTGGCTATTTACGCTTATGACCAGATTGAAGCCTAAAAATATGGAATAACCTAGTTAATTTTTGTAAATTGTTGTTGTCGTAGATTTAAGGGAGAATAACTGTAAAAACTCCGATCTCATGAATAAAAGAAGTGATTATTATTATTGTTACTGCAATTCAAAATATTCACTGTCTTAAAATGCTCTCCGGCTAACGAAAGATTGAAAAAAGTTAGTTTGGTAATTAAAAATGCTTGATCGCTTAAGAGCAAATGTTGGATCACTTAAGAGCGAATGTTCGATCATTTAGGAGTGAGTGTTCGATCACTTAAGAGAGAATGCGGGATCTCTTAAGAGAGAATATTCGATCGCTTAGGACGAGTGTTTGATCGCTTAAGAGCGAGTGATGGATCGTTTAAGAGCGAATGATGGATCGCTTAAGTGCGAATGTTTGTCTTTTAAAATAGAATCACGAATATCAAGATTTCATTAAGTCACCTAATTGCTGCGTAAGGTATACAAATCTGGGAACCACATTTTGCAAAACTAACTATTCCACCATTTCACATCTCTTCCATTTAGCACAAGTTTCTCTAATAGCTAGTGGTGTTGGCTAAGGTTGGTTATGTTCCACCTCCTTGGTATACGGTACCCCTCCATTGTTTCCAACATATAGCTTCCTCCTGGGTGAACTTCGAGAATCCAATAGGGTCATTCCCAATTTGGGGCTAGCTTGACTTCTGGTTTATGGCGGCTCTTCTCATTCTTCTTCATTATGAAGTCTCCTATGGAAAACTGGACTCTTTTCACCCTTCGATCATGGTATTTCTTGACCTTTTCCTTGACCTTGGCCTCTCTTATCGAAGACAGGGCCATTCTTTCCTCCACCGGGTCAAGGTCCAATTGGCGGTTTTCATCATTGACTTCTTCCGTTGTCAGCATCCTAGGACTTGGAATGCCAATTTCTGCTGGAATTACCGCCTCTAAGCCCAAGATTAGGCCGTAAGGGGTGTACCCCGTGGTAGAAGACTCAGTTGCTCGGTATGCCCACAACACAATAGGTAACTCATCGATCCAATTACCCGTAGCTCGCTCCAGGCTTGCTTTAATACCCTTAACTAGGGTACGTTAGTAACTTCGACTTGACCATTATCCTGGGGGTGGTATACCAACGTAACCTTCAACTGAATTTTGAACTCCTCATACCAGCTCTTAAACATGTCATTCGCGAACTGGGTTCCGTTGAGTAATGAATACTCTGGGAATACCAAAGTGATATAATGTTCTTCCAACAGAACGAGACAATAGACTTCCCCTGGATGTTTGTCAACGGCTCAGCTTCGACCCACTTAGTAAACTAGTCAATCGCCACAATATGATATTTAAATCTCCCGGTAGCTTCAGGGAAAGGTCCAACCAAGTCAATTCCCCATTTATCAAAAGGCCACAAACTGTGTATATTGATCATGTCCGCCTGAGAATGTGGATTATGGGTGCATACTTTTGGCATTAGTTGCAAGCTCGAATATACCGGTTCGCATCATCAAACATCGTTGGCCAATAATACCCTACCCGGATCATTCTTCTAGCCACTGAACGAGCCTCTTGGTGGCTACCACAAATACCTTCAGGAGTTTCCTGTATCGAATACTGCGCATCGCAGGGTGTGACACATCGAAGCAGGGGCTACAAATATCCCCTCTGATACAAAGTCCCTTCCCGTATAACAAATCTGGGTGCTTTGAGTCGGACTTTTCTAGCTTTGATAGGGTCTTCTGGGAGTGTTCCTTTTCGAAAGTACCTGCCTATCAGGGTCATCCAGGTTTCTTCTTCATCAATTACCATCATAATTAGCTCCTCAAAAATTTGATGATATAGAGTCTCAAAAAGCACCTGATTTTGGGCTAGTTCATAAGTCTGAGGATGCCAACTTTCTCAAAGCGTCTGCCTTGTGGTTTTATTCCCTGGTCACTTGAGAAAGTGTGTACGATCCAAAACACTTTAAGAGGGGTTCAACCACCTCCAAATATCTTTGCAAGCTAACCTCTCTGGTTTCATATACCCCATTGACTTGATTTACCACGATCTGGGAATCACTGTATATCTCCACTTCTTCTACCTTCATTTCCTTATCCAAACGATGACCTATGATCAAGGCCTCATATTTTGCTTTGTTATTAGTAGCTTTGAATTTGAAATGCAAGGCATAGGTGTAGTCTGTAGCATCGGGGCTAGCAAGGGGACCCCTGCTCCACTCCCCCCCCCCCCCCTCCCGAATGTGACGACCCATCTAAGAACAACTTCCACACCCCTTCCTTCGCAACTTCATATTCTCCTTCAATTATTTGGGTGGTTTCCACAAGAAAATTATCCAAGGCTTGGCCTTTGATCGTTGCCCTCGGTTGGAACTTTATATCATGCTCTCCTAATTCCACTGCCCATTTCATCATTCTCCCGGAAGACTATGGTTTTTTGAGTATATACTTGATGGGATAGTTAGTGAGTAAGACTATGGTATGACCTTGGAAGTAAGGTCGTAGTCTTTGAGCAGCGTGTACTAGTGCCAAATTCAACCTTTCAACAGTTGTATACCTCGTCTTCGGGCCATGCAAAGTTCTGCTGAAAAAGTATACGGGATGTTGATGTTTCTCCTTTTCCTTCACAAGTACAACACCAATGGCTAAATCTGAGACTAAGATGTAAAGATACAAAACTTCTCTTTTATCGGGTTTCATCAAGGTAGGTAAGTTTTTCAGATGCTCCTTCAATTCCAGAAATGCCTTCTCACATTCTTCTATCCACTCAAACTTCTTAGCTCTTCGAAGCACATCAAAGAAGGACAAGTGTTTTTCAACTCCTTTTGACTAGAACCAACTCAACGCTGCCAAGGACCCCGTCAACTTCTGAACTTCTTTCACATTCTGAGGGATTTTCATGGTTATCAGAGCCTCTACTTTTTCTGGGCTAACATCGATCCCTCTCTCTGAAACCATAAAACCCAAGAATTTTCCTGCACCTACTCTAATCACACACTTCGCAGGGTTCAACTTCAGATTTTCCCTTCGCAACTCCTCGAACATTTCCTCCATATCCTGTAAGAAATGGTCAAAATTCATATTCTTTACCATCATATCATCCACGTAGATTGCCATACTCATTCCATTCCGCTTCCTGAAAAGTATGTAGACCAGCCGCTGGTAAGTGGCCCCCACATTCTTCAAACCAAACGGCATCTTCCTATAGCAGAAAGTACCCATGTCTGTTATGAACGAGGTCTTCTCCTTGTCTTTCTCTGCCATTATTATCTGATGATAACCCTTATAGGCATCGAAAAAAAACCAAGATCTGATACCCCGTTATCTCCCCCACCAACTGATCCATCGAAGGTGGTTGGTAGTTATCCTTAGGAAAAAACTTGTTTAAGTCTGTAAAGTCAATGCACATTCACCACGTTTCATCCGGCTTTGTGACCAGGACTGGATTGGCCAACCATTATGGGTAGAAAACTTCTTCGATCACTACTGCCCTAAGGAGTTTCCCTACTTTTGCTTCGGTCATCTCAAGGGCGAACATCATCCTCTTCTGCTTATCTGGATTTATCGACGAATCCACATTTAATTTGTGGACCACCAGATGGGCCGGTACTCCTGTCAAATCTAACGTGTCCCAGAAACATACATCGAAGTACCGATCGAACAGGTCATTCAACTCCTTCTTTACTCCCTCGGAAATCATTTTTCCCATATCTACTATCCCAAAGCTTTGAATAGAAAGTTGAGTCTACGGGGCCAGTTTTTCCATGCATTGCGGTTACGCTTCTTGCTTTCCCTGCACCCTGCACCGCTTTGTAGTTGCAACTTCGAGCCACCTCCTGGTCTCCGCGAATGGATGCTAGTCCCCTTTTTGTTCGGAATTTCATTATCAAATTATATGGCGACCATACTACCTGAGTCTAGCACATATAGGTTCTCCCTAGTATCACATTATATGGGGAGAAGGCATCGACGACTGCAAAACTACAATGCACTGTGACTCCCTTATCTCCATCAGCAATCCTTACAGGCAGATTTATCTCTCCAATTGGATAGAACGTCTTCCCTGTGAACCCTGATAGTTGCGAAGTCAACTTCTTCAAGTTTACAAGTCCAATTCCCAAGTGATCGAAGCAACTCACAAACATTATTTTGACCCCACTTCCATCATCAACGAATACCCTTTTTTACCAGGGAAGTTCCAATTATTGATGAGGTAACCATGGGATGCACACGGGGGGATTGACTTGGGACCGCATCTACCTCCGAGAATGTGATTGTATCATCCGGCCAAAACCTTTTACCCACCGACTCTCCCACCGGTATGCGTTGATACCGAGCCTTTATCACCGCATTTGATGATTTCTCCCTAACAACCTCACTGATAACATTGATCACCCTATGCACCACAGGGTTTCTGGCATTCTTGTTTTGATTTTCTACTGGAGGATTCTGTTGTGGTTCTTCGCGATGCTCCTGCCATTGGCTCTGAGAACCCTGAGGACCTCGTCCTCCAGAATTGAAGTTCCTCTTTGGTGGCCACCTGTTTCCTCTTTCATCCCTTGTCTTCGAAGGGTCATCTCGAAATGGTTGGCAGAATGATTCCTTCAAAAGACCTTCACTTTCACACCGATTAATCTCTATCCTAAGGTAGGTACACTCATTCGTGTAGATCCATAATTCTTGTGATGGTCACAAAACTTGTTGGTGGATCTCCTGGAAGCGAGAGCTCTGCTTGTATCATTCATCGGGGGTGGCGGCTTGAAGATCCCCCCTATAAATGCTCCATATTTCTGGTGGGGTGCGTTGCATATATGTGTACTTATCATAACTTGGTCTATCCATAGGGCTCTTCCCATCACTAGCTTTTGCATGCTTTGCCATCATCCCCTCTCTCTTCTTTCGTGTGGCTTCCTCTACCTTCAAATGTTGCTCTACAACCTCCTACAATTGTTGAAGCATTTTAAGGGTTTTTGCCGCCAGTTTCTTATAAAGCTCAAGGTCTTCCATTCCTAACAAATATCCTTGGATAACTTCATTCTTCGTTCCTTCGACCACTCCCAAACTATCATCAACATATTTATGATAAAAAGCAGCAGTGGAATCCCCCTGTTTCTATTTCATTTGGCATAGGTCTTCCAGAGTTTTAGTGAATTTCTTCATCTGGAAATACTAGCTCAGTAATGCTCCACTGAAATCCCGATATGAATGCAGTGAGCCCCTTGGCAATTTTCTAAACCACTTCTGTGCTTTCCCTCTAAGATAGTTGCCCACCAGCTTACAAGTCAGCCTTTCATCGAAGTCTCGAGATTTCATCAAACTGAGGAAAGTTTGGATGAATTCCCGAGGAAAGTTTGTATCTGAATTCCTAAGGAAATGACATTATGACTGAACCAAAGGGAGACCCCGCAGTTTGTCCAGTCGGCCCTATCAACCTATCAAGCTCCCTCCCTAGAGCACTTTCTGTCTCAGCATGCCATAGCCCCTGTACTGATTCAGAATTCGATGGTGTTCATCCGGGAAATAGTACTCATGTTGCAAAGCAGGCGATCTCGAGTGGAAAACGGTACCCATTTCCCCCGGATACGCAACACCCCTATTTCGTTATGCATTTGGGAACGGGTATGATGGCATCGAGGTGGGCATAGGATAGCTCACCTGCATGTGCCCTGGGAAAGAGGGTTGCGGTCTAGGTACCGTAGTTTCTCTGACATACCCAAAGTAGGGTACATCCAATATTTGACTCACCAATAGTAGAGCTCTGAACTGTGCCTCTAATGTCATCGACAAACTAAGAGTCATCACTGCACTTCCATCATTGAAGGGTCATGAACCTTCAAAGGTGGGGAACAACTTGGTATCCTGCTCCTATCAACATTTGTGTGATCTGGTTAAAATTCAGCGGTAATCCCCTCGCCGCATCCCCCATGTTCCGACTCTCCTGGACCCTGGCTCATATCCTTCGACTTGTGAATCTCCTGATCCCTCTGCGAGGCGATCGTCGATTCCTCGTGACCCAAACAATGGAATCATAATGCCGAATCCCACAGCTTGTTCAATTGTGATTTCCACATCTCTCGATCCTCCTGGTGGTGCTTCAGCATGCAATCCCTCTGTGGCGGGAACCTGGAGATCTGGAGCTATCGAAGCTTCCCCCGGTATCCTCTTCATTGCCAGCGGTGTCATGGGGACAACCGTACTCCTCGAAGATTTGATCTCCTGACCAATGTAGGCTTTCTTCACCTTCAACCTCTCACTCCGTCGAGTAGCAGTCGTGGATGCATACATACACCAAAGGATCTAGATCTAGATCATGTTTAATCGAGGGTCCCACCGGGCTTGCAATTGATGCGGGTTTAGGAACCTCCAATACGATCCGACCTCGATCTGCCTCCGCTGACCCGCGATCTGCAAAGAAAATAAAAACCCCGGAGGAATCCGGGGGGAGTTTCTCCGATGATTAAGTCAGACTCAGCTGGGTGATAAGATGAAAGGCAAGAATAGGCAATGAAACAGTTTTTTCAAAATAAAAGACATACTTCCCTATTCATAGTTATCTTGGAACACTAATCTTTGGCTTAAGACCTAGCTTCTTTCTTCTTCTAGAGAGGCCAATGGGCCTCTCTAGGACTTTAAGACCGAAAGGCCTAAGACCCATCTTGAGTCTTGGGTATTTCGTCTAGGACTTGATATACTAGCCCACATTGGCTTTCGTTCTACGATGCTATCAATGGTGGTGTTTGACTTCTGAGTTATGGGAAAGATTAAAAAAAAGGATACAGTTAGTGGGCTAGTGTTTTTTAATTATGTTTAATTTTTTATAAAGATTGTAAATTTCTAAAATCATTGAAGGTACATTTGGAAATGCATGCGGTAAAATTTGTCTAATGATAGGAAACTTTTTAATATGTGTAGATTTATTTATGATATAATAAAAAAGGATGTGTACAGAAATGGTTGAAACGGAGGGAACACCTTTTCTACTATTTAAGGTTTGAGGAGCTCGTAAATTCCCACACCTCTGGTGGTTCAATTAGGTAGAAAAGAAAAGAAGTTTCACATCAAGCCAATTCTGTATCAATAGCAAACTCGATCACATCCTGGAAAGCGTACAATTACTCCTGATCCTGACTACATTCTAATGTTTTGCGTTTATCTATCCAGTTCAGGCTGTTCAGCTATTGCACAAGGCCTAATATCCACTGAAACGAGCAGAAAAGGTCCTTTGTATAGCCAGTTAAATGTTGACATGAAAAACTCATTCCTCCAGATGCTCCAGAAATCATGCGACAGGAGACACATAAATCATATGGATACATATAGATATAGAGCATGTCTATGTAAGTAATAAGTAGAAGGAACCATTAAAACAGGAGGAAAATACGACACAATAAGGACGTCACCACCCTCATGCATTTACATC
>JAULKJ010314776.1:0-10769 GCA_032355405.1 Rubia balearica | reverse complement strand
TCCCCTATTTTTTGTCATTGTTGAAAGCTCTCTGGCCATTGACAATGATAATCTGACCGTCACAAAGGAAATGATTGGGCGCATACAACCTTCAAACAGTGAGATTCAACAGGAGATTGAGGGAATGAGTGGTGCAGTCCGGCAGGACGTTGGCGTCGACGAAGCGTCACTTCCCATTAGTTAGCTAGAAATCAGCGGATGTACATCTTGATGCACTGGATGTTGACCAGAGTGAATCGCTTGTCTCTATTTGGGTTGTTCAATTGTGGGTTCCGCTAGTGAAATTGATGCTGGTAAAATTGGCTGCAAATTGAGGAGTAGAGCCATGTTGACCCTGAATTCGGGCTTCTTCCTTTGATAACATACCAAGAAGCTGATGATAGGAGATAATCCCTGAACGGATATTAAAGCCAGTGCGAATGCAGAGATCTATGCATCAAGGCCGTGAAGAATTCATTCAACAAATGCATCATCAGAAATAAAATGAGAGCACTCGACAAGAGAATCAAAGAACAAGCGCTTCTTCACACACTCAAGAATTGAGAGAGAACCCTTCGAAAAAGTTTGAAGTTGATACTTAAGATGCATTAAATTTGCACGAGTTTGCGCATGAAACATTTGTTCCAAAATAAGCCATGCATCGGATGTAGTGACGGCACGAACAACATAAGGAAGATGCAACATTGATATCGCCGACTGGATCCAAAGAAGAACCAACCGATCTTTCTTTTTCCAAGAGGCAAACTCTGGGTTTAGACTGGCAAAGGCCTGCGGCTTAGACGGATCTAAAGAGGGCGGAAGAAACTCAGTTGGGATTGATCCCATAACCCAAAAAGAATTCAATTCATAAGCCACAAGAGGGGACTTGATGGACTGGAGCCATAGAGAGTAATTATGGCGATCAAGCTGAAACTGGAGAGCAGGCAGTTTGATGGATGGAGTAGTGTCAGAGGTAGCGAGAGTGAGTGGATCGGTGGTGGTTTGTTGATCAGTGGTGGTCGGAGTAGGAATTAGAGAGCCAGTGGCAACCATGGGAGTAAGGCGACTGCCGGTAAATTTTTAGGGTTTAGAGTAGGGTTTTGGCAAAAAATAAAAGTAAAGGGAGAGAGGATCGGTTAGGCTGATACCATGTAAAACTGTATAATAATTCTGAAAAACTGACTTGATTTCGTTGAACATATGAAAAGATATTTATACAAGAGGTTTCTTATGAAATAAGTAAAATCAGGTTATAAGGTAAAACAATTATTTACCAAAAATACAATCAGAATACAATATACTCTCGTTGTCATACTTTAAAGTTTCTAATTTGACTTTTAGGAGTCAACTACATCAACTTTTAAACACTATTTTTTTGTGTATATAAAAAAATTCTGGAAAAATAATAGTTTGAAAATATATGTTTTGCTGAATCTCAAAACATATCATATTATAATAATCTTACACATATATTAAGAGAATTAAATGGTTAAAATTTGTTTAGTTTGACTTTAGAAAGTCAAATTCAGAACTTAATAGTGGGACGGAGGGAGTATATTCTAATGGGGAGGGGCATTAGACAGTTGAGTCTGGGTAAAAGTCTCATGCGGTTGATCGAGCCTGTGATGATGGACATATTAAGTGGGTATTGAGTCTGGACATGTGGTTGAGGTTACATAGGATGGGTTGGGGTTGGGGTTGGGGGTTGAGGAATAATAAAGAAAACATTTTTCGTTTTGGAAAAAAAAAGGATAGCCATTATTAATTATAAAGAGGCATAGAAATTGTGCTAACTTTCAAGACTGGTCAATGCCTTAAACTTTCCGGTCAACACCAAAAATGACGTGAGAGGTTATAAGAGCACATTTTGTTAAAAATTTGAGTTAATTTAACACTTTTCCATTTTAAATAATTATATTGGTAGTTACATACAAAAGAAAACGTTAGAACTGTACTTTACCAATGTTTAAATCCACTCTTTACATTTTTAAAAATTAAATTTGAATTTTTGTTTGAAAGAAATGAGTACTCGATGAAACGTCAAAAACGAATAAAGTACTCTTTACAAAAACGAATAAAAGGAGTATGGACAATGAAGCAAAAAGTTGGTGGAGAGAGACCCACAAGTCAGAAGTTGCAAAAGTGTGCAGGGAATCCGTCTTTTAAGTCTCCAACGTGGCGAACATCGAAATGTCACCATCCTCAACGTAGGACAAAATGCCAGCATGTTTATTACCCATCGCCAGCTAGCCTCGGAAACCGTAGTTACGTAGTTTCCCATCACATTGTTCTTCTCTTTTTTACATAATTTTCATACCCTATCCATTTCTTCAAACTTCTTGAGCATAAATTTTCGTGGTAAGATCCTCATCCTTAATGTACTACCTCCGTTTTTTTAATTTATAACATCATAGATTTAGATATTTGAATTTAGGTAAAAAAATAATGAATGAAATTGAATGTAGAAAGTAAAAATTAGAATGAGTGGATGAAATTGAAGAAATCTTTCCAAAAATGAAAAGAGTGCCAAATAAAAAGAAAACATTCATTTATAATAAATGTGTTATAAATAACAAACCAGAGGGAGTAATATTTTTGTATCCACCTCTATTTCGAAGTTTTTTATTTTTTTAATAATCACCTTATCTTCAAGGGGGATTGTCACTTGATGTTCACTAATTTAGTTTTCAGAAAATTGGAAGAAATTAAAATAATTTTTTTGAGTAGTATTAATCGGGTCATAATTTTATAACTACTGCATGTTACATGGTAAAATTTTAATATTGTAACTAAAATCTTTTACTGTTTTATAATTCTAATTCAATACCATCTTTCTATTTCCTCTGTTTCATTGGATGTGGCACACTTTCCATTTTTTGTTATTTTGTGAATTTGGAACACTTTCCTTTTATGACAAGATTCTTTCAATTTCATCCACTCATTCTACTTTTTCCTTTCTAAATTCAATTTCATCCACTCATTTCATTCACTTAAATCCAAACATCTAAATCTATGGTGTCACATCCAACAAAACGGAGATAGTATTTGCCAATGAAAAGATAAATTTTTCCAAAGTTGGTCTTTGTTCAATTAGTAGGAGTATTAGAAAATACCGGTGTAAAAATCATTTCTTATCATTTTATTGCTTCATACGTATTTAATAAGCAAACATAAAGAAATTATGCTTCATACTTAATTTGATTGCATTTTAAGAAACAAAACACCACCTGTTGTACTCAATTTGATTGCATGCAGAAAGAAAATTAAATTATTTAGAAAACTTTAAATTCTACGTGTTAAAATATTATACTCCCTCCCTCTGTTTCTCTATTATTATCACACTTTCGTTTTTGAATTGTTTATTTTATATTGGCACACTTTTCAATATTTGTCAAAATTCCTTCAATTTCAACCATTCATTTTACTTTCTAAATTCAATTTCATCCACTCATTTTAATCACGTAAATCCAAGCACCTAAACCTATGGTGACACTAAAGCCCTGTCCAGTTCAATTTATTTCACCTCCAATAATCTCAGCTCAACTTTTTTCAGCTCTTCTCAACTTTTCCCAACTCTTCTCAACTCCAATCAACTCAACTCTTCTCAACTCTTCTCAGCTCCAATCAACTCAACTCTTCTCAGTTCCTCTCAACTCTTCTCAGATCCTCTCAACTCAGCTCTTTTCATCTCCAATCAACTCAACTCAGCTCTTTTCATCTCCAATCAACTCAACTCAACTTTAATACTCCTTCAACTCAAGTCAAATATTTTTTAATTTAGAAAGTTTGTTCATCTATTTTGAATATGAAACTTATAGTAAATATTGTTCATATTTGAATGTATGAATTATTGTAATTATTGTAATTATGAAAAGCATACATAGTATCATAGATGTTAATTTAACATACAATTAACATAATATATTATTAATTATTAACAAATTGTTAAATATCGTAAAATTTAAAATCTTAATTTTAAAATCATTTAATTAAGTTTCACTTGGGTGTTAAAATATTAATTGTGAATTTTACTAAAATTGAATACCATAAAAACTACAGGTAAATATTGAGAAAAAGCTGATAATTATCACTTTCAGATAAATTCTATCTAAATTATTACTCGGTGTTTTAAATTATGGAAGTATACAGTACCAAATTTCACTTCGATTCATTTATTGTAATTTTTCTCAAAATGACTGAACTCTAGGGTTATTACTCAATATGTAGTTTGAATCAGTTCAGCACATATAAATAACATGAAATATACTCCCTTCGTCCCAACAGTAATGGCCTATTTTCTTTTTCACGGTTTTCAATGATCATGTTTGATCGTTAATATCTCTAGTTACACATACCAATTTTGCATAAAAATTTGATATTTAAAAAATATATGTTAAGATGAATTCAATAATATCTCATATAATATATTTATTATATATATATATATATTTATATGTATGGTCAAAGTTTATCAAATTTGATTTTGAAAAAGTAAATATGTCATTACTGGTGGGACAGAGGGAGTATAACTCAAATGAACATTAATATTTGCTAAATTACACATGGTAGTTCAAAGTAACACTGAAGAATAATTGAAGACAGTTTCATCAAGTTCTAATCATATTTCTTCATCGGCACTTTGTGTTTCATCATGGCCTCCAATAGAGTTCCAAATTTACAAAGTTATATTATTACGCGCTTCTCGCATTGTCCGTTTATGATCTTCAGCAAATATGTGTAAATTTGCAACTCCTTGGCCAATCTCATGGTTTAGAATAGGTATTTCAAGCTTGTGCATTCCAATGATGTTATGAAGCGTGAAACAAGAAACAATAATAGCCATTTGGCTAGCTATTGCCATTTGAGGCATACATTTTAGCACATGCCAGGTATTTTTCAACTCACCGAATGCCATTTCAACTCTCATTCTCAAAGATGAATGAAGTTGGTTGAAATGCTCAGCAGCGCCTCTAGGTGGTGCTCTTCTGAATTCAGGTAGAAATAAAATTTGAGAAGAAATCAATCGTACATTAATGTATGAAAATTGGGAAGAAATGTCTCCACCCTATCCCGAGAAGTAAACATATTATTAATTAGTGTTCTAAATTATGGAAGCATGTTATAGGTCGATAAAAATTCACATATACTATTATTTATATTATAATTTATTATTAATTAATAGTTATTAATTATTAATATGTAATACAATTTATCCGTTATCTTCTTTTAACTATTTTTTGTTCATTTAAGTTTTATTCAATTCAGTTTAGTTTCATTTAGTTCATTTCAGTTTGATTCAGTTCGGTTCAATTTGATCCAGTTCGATTCAGTTTAATTTAGTCATGTTCTGTGGACTAAGTTCACTTTATTTTAGTTCATTTCAATTCATTACACTTCAGCTTCATTCAGTTGGGTTCATTTTGATGCAGTTCGGTTCATTCTTGTTCAATTTAGTTCAGTTTAGTTTCATTTCGTTTGGTTCAGTTGTTGATTTCAGTTCAGTTTGATTCAATTTATTTGATTAATTTCAGTTCATGTTGACTCGGTTAAATTCAATTCAGCTCTTCTCAACTCCTCTCAACTCTTCTTAGCTCTTCTCAACTCTTCTCACTTATTCTCACCTCAACTCAACTCAGCTCAGCTCTTCTCAGCTCAACTCAATTCTCCTCAACTCTTCTAACCTCTTCTCACCTCTTCTCAACTCCAATAAATTCATTTTAACTCAACTCAGCTCAGCTCTAATTCAGTAGAACTGGACACGACCTAACATATTTATGGACATTATCTCTAGTAATTAAAGTCTTACATGGAACCTGATTGGCCCTTGAATTGATTATTATTGTCCCTACATTGCTTGTTGTGGCCGAGTCCATTGATTTTGTATTTGATCCATGTCTTCTTGTGCCCACATTTGTAGAAATTTTATATGTTCCCCTGTGACAGAGATAGAGAGTTAGCTGGGAAGTATTTAGTTTTATCACGGGTAGAAACAAAATAACATTCCTCTGTCCCACCAATAATAACATATTTACTTTTTTAAAGTCAAATTTAATATACTTTGATCGTAAACATAAATTAATCTATATAATAAATATATCATGTAACATATTGGTGAATTAATCTTAGCATATATCTTCTAAATATCATTTTTTATGTAGAATTTATATACGAAGCTAGATATATTAACAGTCAAATATAATCATTGAATATCATAAAAAGATAAATGTGTCATTAGTACTGACGAGGGAGCAGTGGGAATTAGATTGTTCGTTTATGTGCTGAGTGCTGACCATCTCTTGCATATTCTGCTTTGTTCTTTCTGCCAATGAGATAGATGCACTGTATGAGATCCCTATCTCCTTGGGCCGGTTAAAATTTATTTTTAAAATAAAATAAAATTAAACCACCGATTGGTGGGGTATTTATTAGACGCTCCAAATCTGCCACTCAAAATAAAGTTCACATTACAGAGGTCCAATTCTAATTACATAAATAGTCGTGCTTCTAAGGCAAAAACGACTATGTCAACCTGACATTCTATTGATTATGTTTCTACTTCAAGGATCTCCACACCCGTGTTAATCCAAGTGCAGCCAGATAATCTGTAGACTATCGGTTAAAATTTCTTCATTCTGCTAGTTTTGCACTACATCCTTGAAGATTTCCGTTGCAGCCTCTGTTTCTTGTTGTATTCTGGATGCATTATTTGTGTTTTACCTGTCTTATTTATTGTCCCCTTTATTAATATCTTACTTTTATTTTTGGTAAAAAAATTGAATATGAAAAAAATGAAATATTTTTTCGTTCACGAACATTTTTATGCTATTTTAATGACTTTAAAAATTGACATTTTTCTTGTGGTAAAACAGTTATAGAGGGACGGAGGAAGTAGTCATTTTTGCTTCCTTCAGGTCCTGAGACACTGTTAGGCCCTGTCCAGTTTAACTTATTTCAGCTCCAATAAATTCAGCTCAACTTTTTTCAGCCATTCTCAACTATTCTCAGTTCATCTCAATTCATCTCAATTCATCTCAACTCCAATCAACTCAATTCAGCTCTTCTCAACTTTTCTCAACTCCTCTCAACTCTTCTCAGCTCCTCTCAACTCCTCTCAACTCTTCTCAACTCAACTCTTTTCAACTCCACTCAACTCTAATAATTTTAGATCGTCTACTTTCGACTCCATTCAAATCTTTTTTAATTTAGAAAGTTCTTTCATCTATTTTGAATATGAAACTTATAGTAAATGTTGTACATATTTGAATGTATGAATTATTATAATTATTTTGATTATGAAAAGCATATATAGTATCATAGGTGTTTAATTTAACATAATATTAACATAATATATTATTAATTATTACAAATATTAATTAAGAATTTTACTAATATTGAATACCGTAAAAACTACGAGGTAAATATTGAGAAAAGCAGATAATTATCATTTTCAGATAAATTCTATCTAAATTACTATGGAAGTATACTGTACCAAATTTCATTTTGATTCGTTAATTGTAAATTTCCTCAAAATGACTTATTTCCAGGGCTATTACTCAATATGTAGATTAAATCAGTTCAACACATATAAATAGCATGATATATATATATATATATTGAGAATAATAGCATGAAATATATAGCTCAAATGAACATTAATATTTGTTAAATTACACATAGTAGTTCAAAGTAATTCTGAATAATAATTGAAAACAATTTCATCAAGAGCTAATCATATTTCTTCATCGGCACTGTGTGTTTCATCATTGCCTCATATGGAGTTTCAAACTCGATAAAAATGTTTACAATTTTTTAAAAATATTTACAATTATGTGAAATATTTGTAATTTTATAAAAAAATATTTAATTTCACTTCAAACTCGATAACATTAGGGTTCGAATTCTATAATTACATCATAAAATTTATATTATGTATTAAATTTTTAAATAAAATATTTATTTGAATGCTATTATTTATGTCATAATTTATTATTTATTATTAATTTAATTAATATATTAATATTTAATACAATTAAATAACTAAACTAATTGTATTTAACTTATTTACTATTAATATATTGATAAATTATATCTAAATTATTAATTAGTGTTCTAAATTATGGAAGCATATTATATGTCGATAAAAATTCACATGCACTATTATTTATATCATAATTTATTATTAATTAATAGTTATTAATTATTAATATGTAATATAATTTAACTGTTATCTTTCTTTTAACTATTTTTTATTTAGTAACGTTTTATTCAATTCAGTTTAGTTTGATTCAGTTCAGTTAATTTCAATTCAGTTTAGTTTATTGTGATTTATTTCACTTCAGCTTCATTCAATTGGGTTCATTTTGATGCAGTTCGGTTCATTTTCGTTCAATTAATTCAATTTGATTCAGTTCAGTTTGATTTGGTTCGGTTCAGTTTTTTCATTTCAGTTTAGTTTGATTCAGTCAATTTGATTCATTTCTGTTTATATATATATATATATATATATATATATATGGGAAGGGTTCAATGCACACCCTTATTTGTACACCATTTTATACACCAAATCTCAATCATCCATCAATATATGGGTACCAAATGGGTTCGGTGGCTTCTCAGCCTTCTTCGGCTTTTGTCGTGAGCTAACAATTGAAAAAATGTTTGGAGTAAACTGCATAAATGCTTAAATATTAATATTTTTATTTAATAATATTAAATAATAATTTAACTATATTATATTATGGCGAATCTAATAAAATTTCACATAATGATAATTTTACATATAGAAATTAGCTCCGTTTGTCTAACAAAATCTAATGTAATGATAATTTTACATATATATCAATGGAGCTAATTGAGTTCTACATTAATATGTTTATGTCAATGTAGCTAATTGAGTACTCCATTAATATGTTTAACTACGTATAATAATGACAAATAAAAAAAGTATTTAGAAACTATTTGTTACGATGAATCCACCAATATTATATGTCTATTCAAATATGTGGTCAAAGTGAGTAGAAGATAGTACATTGAACTCAGTATATGTGAAGTTCAGTTTATGTGAAGTTAATGCAATATCTATGATTTAAGTTTTTAAGTTTTTTTAATAAATACTTAATCAAATGATTAATCTACCTTTATTATAAAAATAAAATTATTAAATTATTAAGTATGAGTCGTAACTGTATGAGACAATTTTCTGATTGTGTGTTCTTTATTTATTTATTTTGAAAATTTATGATTTTGTGTTCTTTTAGTTAAGTAACTTAATTTTTCTAGAAGATGTTAAGTACTTAACCTCACTTTTCTTAATAAGGAGCACTTCTTATTTAATGAGTACGTGAAATTTTAATGATCACTCCTTAATAAGGAGTTACTTATTTGAGGACATCTTTATTTGTGCAAATGACAACCAATATATAATTTACACTTTGACATTGCATTTTTTTTTTGTGTTTTTCTGGTTGAAAAACTTCAGTAAAAAAAATTAACTTATAAATTAGCTCATATAATTTTAGGATTTGAATTACTGTTACATTTTAATTATACATTTTTATGATTATTTTTAATACTTTATATTTAATTAAGTGATCTACTTTGTGAAATTGAATTTCTTTGTGCCAATCATATTACTAAATTAATTATATTTGAGTGTGAGAGTATTTAAATTTAGATATGTTTATTCATAGTTAAATTCGATTGGATTATAATCGAAATTTAATTTTGATTATATATATTTTCATAAAGATGATTATTTGTTTATTTTTATTTTTATTTTAATATTTTCCTTTTCATTATTTGATATTATTTTATATCACATAATCTATTATATTAGATTAATATTTTTATGCTAAATATGTTACTAAAGTAAGTATATTCAAGTACGTGTGGATTTGAATTTAGATATATTTATTAATATTTAATTTGGATTTGAATTTAGCTATATTTGTTTATATTTCATTTATATTTAGATAGGTTTGTTTATCTATTTTATGAATAATATAGAATTTGAATATGTGTGTAGATGATTATCAAACAAGATTTTGAGTACCTTACATCAAAGATATGGTCTACTATAAGGCATCCTAAACTTTAGGCATGAGAATTTATGCAATTCTAGCTATATTCTAGTTTCAAAGACATATCTCTAATAAATTTACAAGTATCTATCACTAATATTTTTTCAGGAGATTTTTTGTCCAATTTCTCCATCATTTTTCCGCCATCTGCAAAAATGTAAAAAAATGAAAAAATGTAAAAAAATCAATATTATTTGTGAACTGAAAATTATAAACATCAGCTAAAAAATAGCAGAATATCAACAAAAAAACATTAAATATCAAATAAAAAATTGCAGCAAAAACTATATAAAAAATCAAATAAAATAGAGGATTATATGTTAAATAAAATAAAAATCAACAAAAAATTGAAGGAAAAAATGTCGATTACAACTAACAAAAAATCAACTGAAAATCATAAAAACATCAACAAAGCTTAAACTATCATTTTTTTGAAAAAAACTACAAATAATAACCTATATCATCCAAAAGCTAAAAACATAATTTATTATCATCTAAACTTCACCTAGAAAATTAAAAACGTCAACATAAGAAAAAAAACACTACAGAATATCAACCTATGTCAACCAAAATTACAAACATCAACTCGTATCACCTAAAACTCACCGAGAAAATGAAAAACATTAACATGAGAGAAAAAAAGCAAAAAACATCAACTCATGTAACCCAAAAAAACTAAAAAACATCGACTCATATAAACTAAAACTCACT
>JAULKJ010314766.1:0-10769 GCA_032355405.1 Rubia balearica | reverse complement strand
AGCTTCAAATAGATTAAACAAGAGTCTCAAGCCATAGGCTTGGAAGTTGTATCAATTGCTCCCAAGATATAGTTTAGTTACACATAATCATACTAATTAACATCAACAATTTAAACATAGAAGCAAAGATGAAAAGGGATGAAAAAGAGAGAAAAACTAGGCTTTGTTGCTCTAAAAAACAGGCTGGAAAATATATATGGAAGAAGAGGGAAAAATAGAGTATATATAGTACAATGATTCTGAAAACTAAAGTTGAGCAAGTGGGCCGTCGCGACCGCGACAGTTTCGTCGCGATCGCGACAGACAGAGTAAACTGTCCCTTTGACTTTGGTCTTTAGTCTTCATGTGGTCTTCTCTTCTCCATTCTTCGGGTCTTCAAAAAGTCTTCGAGTCTTCATGATAGAGACTTCAACGTCTTCAAGTCTGTGATAAATACCTCATCTCACAGAATCCTCATTATCAGTGTCATAAGCAATAATGTCGCTTTCAACTCCGATAATAAGAATTCGAGGTAAAACAGTCTTCAAAGCATCAAAGTGTACCAAAATGAATACAAAAAAATTCCAAAATATCCATATAAAATGGACACATCAGTAGGGCGAGGAAAGCCGAGAAGTATGATGTAAGAGAATTAACAATTGAACAGAGGTTGGTTTATAAGTTGATTTGCTTGAACGTTCTTCCCCTAGTGGTCACGTATGCGAACCCACTATCGGTAACCTTATATTGTTCTACTATGTGACCCAGATTCAACATAGTGAACTACATGTTAAAACCATCGACGAGTAAAAAGAAGAATCTCCTCTATGAATGGTTAATCACAGCATTACTCTTCCAACTTGGGTTCAACCAGTTGACAGGCCATTGCGCTTGGAACTTTTTGATTCTAGCTGGTTCCAACATAAGCAACTATAAAAAGGTGACGAAGACAGGGGGAAAGTTAATGTGATACCAGGTTTTACCGCTAAGGCTGCAAAGAGAGTGAGGGATGAACATCTTGATATAACTGAGTCATGCCGTGAGTATATGGATGTTCTTTACTATGATTTATCATCACCTTAAAATAATTGGAATGACATGGAATATTTGTTAACTTTTTGTTTGATATTTAATTTGTAGGTGGGGCACATTCTTGGAAGACCACCGTAGCTGCTACGTGTCATGCATCCGAAGTGACCTCAGAAAAGCTAAAGCAGAATTCATAGCCTTGGATATCCGCCATGCCAATTATATACGTTGCTCCCATCTTCACCCCCGAGGACGATGAAGAAGAAGAGGCCGGTGAAGATGGGAGTGGTTCCTATATGGAAAGGATGTCTGAGAATTAGAATTTGTTTTGGAATTTTGGAGAATAACAATTTTAGATTAAGTTTCGATCCCGTGTTACAATCAACAATTTGGATGAATTATGTTTTATTTTCTTTTGAAAGTTGTACGAAAAACTTTGATGATATTGAATTTTAGCAATTTGTGTTTTTTTTTACACTGTAGGCTTTTGGTTTTTGTTGTTGTTATTTCCATAGGTCGGTCAATTGTGATTTTTGGAACACATAAGATATAAACAAGCTTAGGGTATGGTTTTGACAATAGGGATGAATGAAGTTCCGATCTTGGAATAGTTTCCTCTCTTTGTATTTCTCGATCCCCATGTGTTCTGAATGAAGAGCGTTCTCCTAGCTATAAAACTAATAGTTGTATACTTAAGTTCCAAAATCATGGGTAGAATCCGGAGAATTACTTACATTTTCCCCCATATTTTGAAAGAAGACCTGACCTAGTTATGAACTCGGAACCATGGTTTCGGGTGACTGCTGCGGATCCGGAATTAACATCCCACTTTGTTTTCTCCTTACCAATTCCTTGTGTTAAATTTATTTATATGTCGCCTTCAGTTTCGAGTGAGGAACAAGTTCCTCTCTTAGTATTTATCAATCCTCGTGGTTTCTGAATGAGGAACGTCCTCCTAACTATATGACAACTTGTTGTACACTTCATTTCTGAAATCATGGGTAGAATACGGAAATTACTTAGATATTTTTTCAAGTTTTCACTGAAGGCTTGACTGAGTTACGAACTTGAAACTATGGTTCTTAGTGACGGCCACAAATCTGAAATTAACCTGCAACTTTGGGTCATTCTCACCATTCTTTCAGTTTTTTTTACATGTTGTTGTAAGTTCCGAGCTTAGAACCGATGTTCTGAATGGAGGGTGACGAATCCGGAGTGAACCTGGTCTTCCTAAAGCTTTAATATAGAAATGTAACAATTTCATTTTAAATGACCCGGCCAGTTCTGAGCACAAAACTTGTACGATTATATTTTTTTAAATGGGAAATCTCATTTGTCCCAAATTCAAAACCCTAAGAATCGAGGAGAAGGAACTTCCAGCACCAAAGAACTAATTGTGAGAAGATTTTTGAAGTTAAAAAATAGCTGGAAATGGTTTTATCTAACCAAGGAGCAACTAGCAGGAAAAGGAAGACCAAATCAATTACCTGTTTGAGAAGCAGGCCTGTACAGAGTCTCGCATTACCTTAGTTTGTTTTTCCTGTAACTCGAGATAGATACAATACTTTGCGTGACAGTGGTAAATTGTTGGGTTGCTATGTGCTTGACTAAAATATTTACCATAGCATAAGTTTGGCTGATCCCATGTTAAAATTTGATGGACAATATTTCGAAAGATTATTAACTCTAAATGAACTGTCACATTTCGACGAGGTCTATCAGTTCTATATTAATTTGCATTAAATAATTGGGGGGTGGTTATGCAACTAGGGTTAGCATCATGACATTGATATTAGTTCTTGGATAATAAATGGACTTTTGAGTGCCTGTATAAAGGGCTGCAAGATGTGTATCCCGAGGATATTGAGGGACCACTAGAAAATGTTTATCATATGGAGAGATGGCTACACAATGAATACCCACACATTGTAGGGTAACCAACTTAGGAAAGTCTGAGAGTTTTAATCTGAAAAACTTAACCATCAACCAGTGCTGAGTTTATGATATGATTGGTAGATGTCTTGTACCCACATCCGTGCACATAATGTAGCCAAATTATGCCACACCCATGATGTTTCACTACATCATGGAGGGGAGAAAGATCAGCCCCGGGTTTGCAACTTTTAAAACATATGCTTTATGGTTGCACATCAAAGAGTGTGGTGAAGAGTCTCCCTTACGAGAATTTCATAACTTTGATTTTGAGGGGCATTAATGGATTTGAGTTTCAAGGGAAAGAGAAGCAGTACAAGTGGTTCGATAAGCAGTACTTTGTTAAGAAGAAGCGGGTATTACTTGACCAGTAGTGTGCTCATGAGGCCATTGATGATGTGGAACAAAACAAGAGGCAAAGGGTCGAACAAGGTACACGAGAAGGTCTGTAGATGTTTTTCTGTCTTGAATATATTACATTTTTTATGTAGATAAATTTATCTAATAACTTCTTCTTCTCTTGTGGATGAATTGAATCCCTAGTTCATTAAAGGATTCAAAACATGCTATAGATGGGTCCATGATGAAATTTCTGGGATTCAAAAGAGGATTTGGAAGCTTGAACGCAGTAAACGTGCTATGGAGAGAGCTAGGGCATCTTTTGCAGCACAACGTCTCAAGCTTTCTACGTTCCTCTGAAGACTCACATTTCATCCATCTACTACTATCCGAACATGATATGTTTTGTTGTGAATGTTTTTTAAGTTTTATTCAATTTTATTACTACATCATTCCTGCTTTCGAACATGGGTTAGAAGGCAATGATTCATCCTTGTTTAATTTTTTAAGATGAAATTATTTATGTTTGAATTCAATGTTTGGAATGAAATGTGGTGTTTGTTGAAGAGTTTTTAAAGTTTGGTACAAGATGTATCTACTGAAAAAACTAGAAAATCAACAGATAACCATAAGAGCCAAAGGAGTTTCGATTCCAGAACTCTATCCGAGCTTCATAATTTTGGAAAAAACCCAAATTCTAAAATACAAGCATAATGTCGACCCTATTTCTTCTTCTTTTGGTTTTTCGCCTTCTTTTTCTTTCTCTTGCTGATTTTTCCTTGTCCATCAATACATATTCCTTCATCATGGTTGATACGTCCTAAAAATTGCCGCGAACTAGTGTCATCCTCCTCAAGAAAAATACCCTCGTTATTAACTATAGGAGTCTATTCACCAAAACCAATGATATCTTCCAATTCAAACTTCTCAACGAATGCTCGCTTGCCTCCTTGAAAAATTTCCCATCGAGGATCCACTGGATCTTTCACATAGAATACTTGATGAGCTTGTGAGGCTTATATGAAAGGATCTTCCCTCCACCCGACTCTACTGCAATACACCAACGCGAATCCAAACTCCTTACTTCATTGTCCAATGTTTACATCCAACCATTGACATTGAAATACAGGAACCTACATTCTCACGTAATCAAGCTCCAATATCATATGCACTATAATGTCAAAAAAATGGAAAGGAAGTACATCTTAATTTGACAAAAAACTTCAGCAATCATCATTTGCAACTAGTCCCACCTTGCAACAATAATTCTCTTAGAACATATGGACTTGAAGAACAAACAAATTTTAGTAATGCACAATCTAACATGAGATAGCAATGTGGACCTAATGACAATTGCATTTAATTCCTGTATGAGGTTGTGGCAGTTATGAGATTTCAATCCATGCAACTTCAACTTTGAGAGGGGGACACATGAACCGATGTTAGACGAATATGCCCCCCGGACCTTGGCACTACACAATGTCTCATTGTACGATTTCTTCTCTGACTCACACATCGAATAACATGCAGGAGGGAGGTAATAATCATCACCACTTTTAATCGGTCCTAAATTATTCTTAATACCCATTTCAATGAAGTCAAGGCGAGCCTTCAACCCATCCTTTGTTTTACCAGGGGTATTCAATAGTGTCCCTACCAAAGAATCACACATGTTCTTCCCAATGTGCATGACATCAAGATAATGCCTAATGTCCAAATGCTTCGAATAAAGAGCCTAAAAAATGATGATGCATTTCTTCCAACTGCCTTTAGTTGAAAAAAATTTCTTCACTTTCCAAAATTATTTGGCAATTCCCTAAATGTTTTGTACACCTCAACACCCGGTAATGGTAACGGAGGACCTCTTGTCTAAACTTCCCCGTTGAAATACTTTTTTGTCGAACGCCAAGGGTGTCACTCCAGGAGAAAATACATGTGTCGGTGATAAAAAATCTTGCAACCATGTTTCAATTCAGAAAACGATGCCTCCCTCTCACAAATGGGATACACAAAGTGGCCTTTAACCGACTATCTGGATAAATTACCTTATGCGGGGAAATCATTTATGGTACAAAACAATAAAGCCTTCAATATGAAAATTTCATCTCTACTACCACCGAATGTGCGGGCGCCCATATTTGAACAAGGTCAACAAATCGTCTACTAGAGGAGCAAGGTAAATGTCTATGTTATTGCCTGGCTGCTTTGCCCCTTAAATCATCATAGATAACACATACTTCCGTTTCATTGTTAGCCATGATGGAATATTGTATATGACTAACATAACAGGTCATGAACTATGTTCACTGCTCCTGTTACCAAAAGGATTCATGTCATCCGTTGAACGACCTAATCTCAAATTCCGAGGCTCAGAACCAAACTCGGGGTACAAAGCATCCAATTTCTTCCACTGCTCACCATCGGGAGTATGTCTAGCAACATCATCCACCGGTTGAAGTATTTCAAAATGCTAACACAACAATTTGTATCTTCCTTACAAGCAATAAACTTATTTAACCGAGGAATTATTGGGAGATACCATTGAACTTAGCCGAAGTTTTTTTTGAAACAAAATCAATACATTATCTGCACCAACCTGAATGTGACCACTCTTCATCTTGCACCGGGACACACCACATGCACAACATCGATCTAGGGATTCATCATCCTTCCCCATATACAACATACAATCATTCGGACATGTATGAATATTTTTCAATTCCAATCCCATAGGACAAAGAATCCTTTTTGTGGCACATAATCTATCAAGAAATAGATTACCTTCGGGCAGAAATTCCCTTATTAAATGAAGAGTCTCAGTCATGCCTTAATCAGTCCACCCAAAATTTTCCTTCAAATTCATTAATTGTAAAGTAGCACCCAAAACAGAATGTTTAGATCCCTCATAAAATGCCGTCTTTTTTTCCTTATGCAACGCTTCTAGGACCTCGGTTTTACCATGGAATTCTAAAAATCTGGTTTTACCATTTTAGCTTAACTAGTAATCCTATGTTCCAATATAGTCTAACTTTACCAAGTATGTAAAGTAAATAATACATGAGACACACTACTTGATTACGCAGTTCGGTGAAATCCACCTACATTTGGGGCCTGGCCCAGTTCAGAATATATCCACTAATAAGAGATATAGCACAAAATACAGCATACAACTATACTTATCTTCTAATTACAACGTGTGGATTTTGCAAGCTCCCATTTCTACATATCCGCCTTGATCAGACTCTCTCTGACCTCGAAACTCATCGATGCTGGATCTCCTCCTCCCTAGAAATTAAGGCATACGTTCTGAACTTTAGCAAACAGGTCGTGTATATTGGAAGTTGGAACATGAAGAATCTGGCTCTCGCAAGGCTCTCGAAAGATAGAAATCTGATGTGCGGGTTTTCTCGATTTAATTCATTACATTGCAGCCGTATAATGTCCTTTATTTATAGTCCATATACATATCAGAATGCTCCTTAATTATCTCCAGAATATTCCTATTCCTTATATGCTTTTGAAGCATGTCCAAATCCCATAAATAAAGAGATTTTCCTTATCTCAAATATCCCATAATATTCCATAAATATAGGGATTTTCCATAATTCCATTATGCTTCTACACGGATGTATTAAATATTGCATAATCTCCAAGTTTCCATAAACTAATCCGTCGCAATACTTTACACGCCAATTTTGATTTCCGCAATATGTTCCGACATGGAATGTTTTTCTTTTTAAAACTAGTTCACAAATTCCAAAATAAATAATCCATGAGATGCATATGACTTTACAATCTCTCCCTTTGGCTTTTTGTGGACCCAACCATCATGGAATAATTAAAACCCAAAAGAAAAACTTCCATCATACATAGTCATAATATTTCCAGAAATCCCCTATGTTGGAACATACGTAACACTGAATTAATAAAATCAAAGAAATCCCAAAATCCTGAATAATTAAGACATTACATAGCTAGAAATCCAAAATAAATCCAAAAATAATCCATCTCCCCCTTTGGGGCCAATAAACATGCCAAAGTCTTAAAAATAAGAACAAGAAAAACTACAACCTCAAAAAAAATGCTTCCCCTGAACCTAATATCGACTATGTTGGAACATAGTCCTCCATCAATCAATTCTTTTCAGGAGCAGTACCATGTACTTCCAACCGAGCCTTTTCTTCTTCGAACTTGGACTTGTCTGCTTCTAAGGCTGCAATCTGGATGGAAATGATACTCAATCTAGCATTCAAAACCTCCAGCTTAGCCTTTTTATCCTCCTGAGCTGAACCTGAACCAGAAGTCAGCTTCCACGGTAAATTCTTAACTTTCCTTAGACCAAAGGTCTTCTTATTTGGCTTAAGTGGCTCAATCTCAATGATCTCATCTTTAGGCTTTGCTTTAACACGTTCCCTCCTAATATTTTTAGACAGAACCTCATCTATTTTTATGTCTAAAAATTCAACCTTCATATTCTCTAAATTCCTTAAATCAACAGGAACACGATACGCTTGAATCCATTTAGCAAAATTGATCACTTTATCCTTCCAAACTACTTCAGTGTATTTCGAGACTATTACCTTTTGGTACTTCGGCTTCTCAGCGCCGGATGCATTCTTCACAGGTTCGGCTGAGATTGAAGCTCCCTTCATGCTATCTTTCTTATCGGGTTCACTAATAGTAGGAGAATATGTTTCTGAATTTTGGCCATTTCAGAGGTTGAAGTGAGAGAGTACAATGCGTAAAACTAAAAATATTGAGAGATAGAAGAATTTGAACCAAAAACAAACTTCTTCCCTTTTTTCCTCCTTAGTAACCGTGTCCACTTTTTACCTTACCAAGGTAATAATAATCTTTCCTCTCTTGTTAAATCATGTCTCCTCTTAAGTTCCAACATACTATCCAACCACTTTCTACCTTCTCTATCTGCCATTTTATTTTATTTCTTTTCTATTTTTTCTTTTTCTAATTTTCCAAAAAAAAGAATAAAAAACTAAACATACTATACAGTGAAGTTTCAGGCTTACCTCAAATTCGACACACACAAAGGTGTTGCCTACGAAATTCAAAAGTTGAGGCGTCCAATGGTTTAGTAAATATATTTGCATATTGTTCGCATGTTGGAACATATTCTACCACCTCATCTTTTCTTTCAACCAAATCTCTAATAAAATGATGCCTTATATCAATGTGCTTTGTTCTCAAGTGCTGGACCAGATTCTTAGAGATGTCAATTGCACTTTTGTTATCACACATAATCTTTAGAAGAGCTTGATGAATTCCATAATCATTTAGCATCTATTTCATCCATAATAATTGTGCACAACAGCTTCTGGCAGCAAGAAACTTAGCTTCAGCAGATGATAAAGATATTGAATTTTGTTTCTTACTATACCAAGACACAAAATTCGTACCAATAAAGAAACAACCACTAGTAGTACTTTTGCGATCATCTGCATTACAAGCCAAATCAGAGTCACTATAACCATTAACATTTGAATCTTCATTTTTAGAATACCAGATGCCATAATCAGAAGTCCCACTAATATATCGAATCACTCTTTTTATCGTAATCAAATGAGATTTCTTCAGATCAGCCTGAAATCTTACACAAACACCAACACTGAAACATATATCTGGTCGACTAGCAGTAAGATCCAACAGACTCCCAATCATGCTTCTGTATAATTTCTGATCAACTGAAATACCTTTTTCATCATTCACCAATTTTTTTGTGGTTGCCGTAGAAGTTCGAATAGCACGAGCATTCTCAAGACCAAACCTTTTCACTAGATTCAATGCATACTTGCTTTGGTTTATGAACAAACCATTCATCTCTTGCTTAACTTGAAGCCCCAAAAAATAAGTAAGTTCACCAACCATGCTCATCTCTAATTCATCTTGCATTAGTGACACGAAATCTTTCACCATAGATGATGAAGTAGAACCAAAAACAATGTCATCCACATAGATTTGAGCCATCAAAAACTTGGATGATTTCATGTGCACAAATAATATACGATCTACTCCCCCTCGACGATAACCTTTCTTAAGTAGAAAGTTTGCCAGTTGTTCATACCATGCTCTAGGTGCTTGTTTCAATCCATATAGTGCCTTCTTAAGTCGAAACACATGATGTGGATAATGAGGATCTTCAAACCCTTTAGGTTGATCCACATATACTTCCTCATTCACCACGCCATTTAGAAAGGCACCTTTCACATGCATATGATATAATGTAAAATTCATGGTACATGCAATAGCAAGCAACATACGTATATCATTGTGCCACCAATTTAGCTTTATTGTATGTAATCTGCCCATCAATATCCGATTTATTCTTGAAAATCCATTTTGTACCAATAACATTAACACCTTAAGGATAAGGAGTAAGATACCACACATCAAATTTTTTAAACTAATCTTACATTGACGCAATCCATTATTCATCAAGTAATGCTTACTTGTAATTCTTTGGCTCAATGAGTGAGATAAAACATTGCAATCCAGCAAGTTCACGGTAATTGACTCTCAAAATGGATCGGGTTCTTCTTGAAATTGGTTCTGGTATCTCTTGTATTGGAACATAAGGATTGGGTGTGGGGAAGTGTGTTCTAGCATACTCTTCAAACATCGGCTGGTCATCAGCTTGTTCCTGTGTTCCAACATACTCAGCTGGCTGTTCAGGCAGAGTGACCTGTGTTGGAACATACTCAACATCTGGTTCATCTTCTTTCTCCTTTGAATCAAGTTTGTCATCTGAATCATCCACAACAACGTTGATTGACTCCATAAGCGTATTTGTGTGAATATTATATACACGGTATGCTCGATTGTTCACAAAATACCCCAAAAACATACCAACATCACTACAGTTGTCAAATTTGGCCAATGGATCTCTATTTCGTAAAATGTAAGTCTTGCTTCCAAAAAAATGACAGTGAGATACATTTTGCTTTCTTGTATTCCAAATCTTGTAAGATGTCTTGTTGGTAAACGACCAAAGATACACTCGATTGATATTATAACAAGCTGTATTAACAGCTTCTGCCAACCATTTTTTGTGTATGCTTTTTTCTGCAAGCATGACTCGAATCATCTCCTGAAGTGTTCTATTCTATCTTTCAGCAATGCCCTTCTGTTTTTTAGTAATGGGAGCGGAGACTTCATGTTAAAAACCAAGTTCATCACAGAAATCACTGAATTGAGAGTTTTTGAATTTCCTGCCATGATCACTTCTTATTCTGACAATCTTTCCAATCAAACTTCCTTTCTTGGTCTGCAATTTTACCACCAGACTTCTAAACAATTCCGCACCATCAGATTTTTCTTTAAGAAATGCCACCCAAGTAAATCTCGAAAAATCATCAACACATACAAAGATGTACGTCTTGCCACTCACACTAGGTGTACTGACTGAACCCATTAAATCCATATGAAGTAATTCAAGATTCCTTGAGGTAGTAATATACTGTACTGCAGAGTGAGGA
>JAULKJ010314755.1:0-10769 GCA_032355405.1 Rubia balearica | reverse complement strand
ATGATCTCCAAGAACCCTAAGCTCCATCTATTTTTGTTCTTTTAGGTTTTTTGGTTTTTGTTTGTTGGTAGGTACGTTTAAGCACTTTCCGTGCTTGGGTGGGGTTAGTTATTTGGTTTTGTTTGGGACCTGAGGTTAAAACTAGAACGGTTGTATTTTTGGATTTTCCTGATGTTTATGTGATGCTTTGTGAATTGACACACGTTTACTGTTTCTCTTGTTTATGGGACAGATTAATGGCTCTTTGGACAAGGGAAGGTTTTTTGGTAAAAAGTTTCTAGGATCGGCTTCTGGTTCTCAAGCCTAGGTTCGCTTTGCTGGAGAATATTTCTTCTGGTGAAACAAGGAAAGTTTTTCTCTCAAGTCTAGAGAGAGAATTGGCTTCTTTTTTTTATTACCTTCCCAAATATGTTCAGCTCAGCTATAATTGTTGGAAGGCATAAAAGGATTCACCCTTGCCAATTATGTTCAGCTATAATTGTCTGATTTTTGCTCTAGAAGGCCATCATCCGGAGTTTAATGCTAGGAGCTAAAGTCTTTTTTTTTCCCAACCTTTTCCAGAGTATACAAATTCTAAAACTTTTAGAGTACTTCACACAATAGCTACATAATATTTCTAGCAGTAATCCAGCATCTTGAAACAGTAGAATTAAAATCACAATATAAAAAACTATGGCAATGGCGGAATAGAAATGCAATTGTTGTGACGAGAAAAAAAGGTTCAATGACTTAACGAGTATTATTAGTTGAACTCGATCTCGAAGGGCATTCATCACCAAATTAATTTGGTTCGACCTCAAAGGGCATTCATCACCAGCTTTCATGACCCTTCACACCGAAGCAAAATGGTCTAATTGAGCGGAAGCATCATCCAATCACGGAAATGAGGCTCTTCATGCTTTTCCATTCCAATTTTCATCTCTTTTTTGTGCGATGCATTCACTGCAGCTGCCTACACTATCAATTGGATACCTAGACTTTTTTTTTATTTCATCAGTCCACAATCTTTGTTATTTTCGACACTACTCCTGATAACTCCAACTTCCATTCTTTTGGTTTTCGACTTTTTCCATATATTCACCCTCATGCTCCATATATTCGACTCTGTGTATTTTCTTGGGATACAGTTCTCAGTACAAGGGTTATTCTTACCTTGATCCCGCTACGAAGAAGGAATACATCACTCGACATGCTCGCATTGATGAGTTTTTCTTCCCGGCTTCTCACACAGGACTAGAATCTGCCCCTCCTTTTCTTGATGTTTCGGCCTTTCTGGAGCATTCGTCGGTACCATCAGAAGTTTTTGAGTCATCTCTATCAACCTCTTCGCTCACAGTCCTTGACGATGACATCTTCCCACCTTCTCCAAAGGTTGTGCCACCATCAACAGTACCTTTTGCGACTGCCCAACTGTGTTTGAAACTCCAAAGCTGCCTTAGGGTTCATAAGCACCTCAGACCGCAGCTGATACGTACGACTCTCTAGCGCGGTCGTCCTTCTTGGCTAAACGACTGACACCACTTGGTTCTGCGACTCCTTCGTCATCTGTTTCTTTTTCATCTGAGCCATTTTCTCGACACTCTATGACTACTCGCTCAAGAAGTTACTCTCTCAGGTATAAGAAATTTTATAATTATGATGTATATGGGCTTTTCAATGCTTTTTTTTTGTTCAGACTAAGCCACGCAGCTATATATGGGCTTTTCAATGCTTTTTTTTGTTCAGACTAAGCCACGCAGCTATCGCACGGCTGTCAGGGATCCTAATTGGGTTGCTACTATGGATTCTGAAAATGGGTGCCCTTCGCACTCAGCAAACTTGGGAATTAATTCCCCATCCTTCCCATGTGACTGTAGTTGGATCAAAACGGGTGTTTTGTTGAAGTTTAAGGTCAATGGTTTTCTTGATCGTCATAAAGAGAGACTTGTTATGCAAGGTTTTTCATAACTACCGGGTTTTTATTATGATCACACTTTCAGTGATGTGGTCTAGGTTTCAATAGTTCAACTATCTTATCTCTGGCTATTATTCGTAAGTGGTCGCTACATCAGTTGGATGTCAAAAATGCCTTCTTGAATGTGATTCTTAACTAGCCGATCTACATGGATCAGTCTGTTGTTTACAAATATCATATGCGTCTTGATTATGTTGTCAGCTACACAGGCCATCTATAGGTTGAAATAGGCTTCTCAGGCTTATTTCAACGCTTAAGCTCTTTCCTTATTGGTTTCATTTGTAGCTCAAAAGATAATTCATTATTTGTGTTCACAAAATAGGCCTCCTTACTCTATTTTTGGTTTATGTTAATGATATTATACTTACAAGGAATGATGGTGGACTCATTAGTAAGTTCATTGATCGTGTGAATTATGAGTTTAAGATCACCGATCTAGGCACCTTATAGTCTTTTTTGGGTTTGGGGGTTGTTCTTACTTCTAATGGCTTATTCCTTGGTTAACCGAGATATTCCAAGGATATCTTGACTCACGCAGGCATGAAGGACATCACGCTCAATGCAGCACCTTTCGTGTCTTTTTTACAACTTCTAAGCTCTTCCAGAAAGCCGTTAGGTAATCCCACACTTTATCGATCCTTGGTTGGTGCAATTCAGTACTTGACTATCACACTTCCCAAATTGTCTTTTTCTGTTAATATGACCAGTCAGCTTATGCAAGCACCCACTAATGACAATTTTCAGCAATCACTCAGATTTTGTGCTATCTTTGTGGTACTCTTCATTATGGTTTGGTATTTTGTGCGAATCCATCCACTCTTCCAGTACTTGGCTATTTTGATTCCAATTGGGCTTACTATGTAGAGAATCGTAGGTCCACATATGGTTACGCCATTTTCCTTGGCGGTAATTTGGCTTCTTGGAGTATTACGATGTCTTATTCCAGCTCGGAATAAGAATATGGTGCTATGGCCAATACTACAATTGAACTAGTTTGGTTGATAAATCTTCTTAATGACTTACGTGTGTCGATTTGTGTGCCACCCGTGTTATTGTGTGATAGTAAAAGTGTTCTCTTTCTTGTTCAGAATCCAATTTCGCATAAGAGAGTTAAGCACATTGATATTGATTATCATTTTGTGCTTGAGATCATATCTTCTGGCAAGCTCAAGGTATCTCATGTTTCCTCTGATCTTCAGCTTGCTGACATTTTACAAAGGGTCTACCTCATCCTCAGTTTGAGTTTTTGGGCTCTAAGCTATGCATTGCTAGTAATCGTACGCTTCACTTGAGGAAGGTAGTAGAGTTATAGAAGTAATTGATGAAGGATAATGAAAGAACCCTTTTCTGACTGGTTTTGTAATATCCTATTCCATGTATGATTTATACTTTGTAATCCTTTGTACTCGCATATATATGTGAATACACATAACCCCAACAATTATGGATTTTACTTTCTATCATTTATATTATTTTACAATAGAACTCTTCATACTTATATACTCCCTCAGCAAAAATGGCAAAATTGCTTTTAGCTCGCTATTTTATGCAAGCTGATGTGGCAGGGAAAGGTTGTGGGAAAGTAGGGATATTTTAGGAAATCAGTTAAAGAGAACATTGTGGGAATTTAACTTAATCATTTTCTATTTTTGGTAATTTTCAAATTATGTTATCTTTGCCGGGACGGACAAAAAGGAAATTGTGTCATTTTTTATGAAACAGTGGGAGTAGTTTTTTAATGGCAGTAGGCTCATGTGTCTGTTTAAAAAAACCACGAGGCTTAGGTACTTGACCCGAACTCACCATTACACTACAAATATTTTATATATCGATTTGAAAATCCATTTCTATTATGATGTACTCCCTCCATCCCACCAGTTTTGGCCACTCTACTCTTTCAAAGTCAAATTTAGTAAATTTTGATTATTAACATATAAGTTAATATATATAAACATGATAAAATATCATGTGGAATATTATTAGATTCATCTTAACATCTATTTTCTAAATATCAATTTTTTATACGGAATTGGTACATGTAGCTAGAGATATTGACAGTCAAAGATGATCACTGAAGGCCGTGAAAAAGTTGAGTGACCAATAATAGTGGGACAGGAGGAGTAATTGATTTGTAATCCAGCCAACTAAAACTGACATTGGGGTGGAGGCTAAGAACAAATTAGAACACTTCATTTCTTTTTAAACTTTCACATACAGAAAGACTTAGAGCATTTCCAATGCAAGCATCAATTTAGAAAAAGTTTATAGACACATTATCCTAAGAGACCCTCACACCAAAAATACATCTCAAATGCAAGAGTCAGTGTTTAACGTCAATGTGGCAAAACACTAGTGTAGGAATGTACCATTAAAGGAAGTTCTATCAGACAATCAAAAGGCACTTTGAAAGTACTTTTAATGGTCCTGCCTTTGATCGCCACCTAAGGAAGGAGGTTCTAATATCCGCCTTTAATTGGTACCAAAGAAGGCGGTTAAAAACCACCTTTGAAAAGGCGAAGGAACCGCATTTAATCATTTCTGATTTCAAAAATTTTATAGATTGTGTCAGATCGTTACTTGCATTTCTAACCTCGGAAGTACATGGTTTACGAGTTCAAAAAAAGGATATTCGGCTCTTCTGCATGTCTGGATGAGTTTCCGAGCTCGAGTGGATATTTCGTTCCTGTTCTATCCATTTGCACCGTTGTTTTAGAAATTAACCAATTCTTCCAAAAATCAGAAGGGTTATGTTGTTCAGTTTTCCAATCTCGGAAACTTAAATCGCTGCTATGGTGATAGGCCGGAAAACATTTTCGGACTCTGAAGAACTGTGTGATCTTTTGGTAAAAACTCGAAACTACTGAAATTTCTGGCACGAAAAGAGCCTCGATTAACAGCCAGAATTGTACCAAAATACAAGATAGTATGTAGCATCTTCACAAAAATATATAGATAACGCTAACTAAGCTATAATGTATAGATAGGAATAGAAATAACTAGAAATCTATTATGATATTTCTATGCTCCAATTTCTATCTAACTTGTGTTACTTTAGAAATATCTAGATTCCCAAGGGTCGCTGACTTATTGAGAATTAGATGTCTGGCCAAAGAATTTCTCGCATTTTTTGTATCATCTTGCGAGTAGGGATTCGAATCTTGTTTGAAAATCTGAAAATAACAATAGATTAGTAAAAAATTGAAAACTTAGTTAGATAGATTACTATGTAGGGAAGTATCACAAACCTTGTTCAGTTCAAGTAAATCTTCACGGACTTCTTGAATGCACTCAGTCGCATATAACATGACGTAATATCCACACTTCCATGTTTGTGCTTGTTTTTTTTGTACTGCTTATATGCTTGTTTTTGGTACTACTTATAAACAACATAAAATTGACACTTAAATAAAAATTACTTGAGTAAATTGGGAAAAAACATATTGATATCCCACTTTGATTTTGACCACTTCTAAATTCGGTATAGTTTGGTCGACATTGTCCTTCATGGAAGATGACAAAATGCTGATAAATGAAGCTGATGGTTGGAAGTGCAGGGGATCTTTCCAATAGATGTAATTATTTGCAGGAACAATCAAAATCAATCTCCAATGGTACCTAATTAAGAAAATCAAAATTATATTCTAAATTTGTGGTAATGATCTAGGTAAGTGAATTGAACATTGTAAGTGTGACCTCTTGATGTATGGGGCAATGAAAAACTTCTTATCCCTCCGTTCTAGGGATTTGGAAATGTAGTCGATCATCTCTTATGTAGTACAACCAATGTCTTGAATTTTCACCAAGCACATGTAGCCAATTCACCTCTTCTTTTGATTATTGGTAAAAAAAAATATGTACCTTCAAATTTTGACTTTTGTCACAAAATGTCAATAATTATACGAATTAGTCAATATTGAATTTCAAATATTATTATAAAACTCACTCACAAGGTGTAGATCGATATCATCATTTGATTGATTTGATTGCATATCCATATGTCCTCAAAATCACTCCACGACACAATGATTTCATGCTTGGATCCAAATATGCAATCATTTTCTAAGAATGAGTGTATGGAGTTTCGATCATACGGCTGAAGGCAGTTGTATAGCACCCGTGCAAAGTGAGGTGATTCTCGAAGGACGTGTGCCCTAGGGAATGGGGGTCTAAGCTTATTTGGTGTAGTTGGGTCCTCCTTGGGTGATGTTTTGATTGCTTTTGGTGTTTTTTTCACCTCGTTAGGAGATGTCGGTCTTGTTTCCTTCAAGTGTCGATCCTTCACAGGATCGGCGTATATAAGTCGCTGTGGCCAATGAAGGAACATTCTCCTTGCGGGACCAACTTTTTTGTTTTCTCCGTCTGAAAATGACAAAGAGGCACCCGACACCAATAGACTCCAACGAAACCCTAGAAATTTCATCTGCATTAGGTATGGAGTGATGATGTTTCATTAACTCTTGCAATACTCCGCTGGCTATGAAGAGTGGTCTACAATACCATCTATGTCTTGATCAATGTAAAGTTCACATGGACATGACTTCTATGTCCATAAAAAATACATGTTAAATAATAAACTAATTTTCAAGCTTACTCTTGAATACGAATAAAATATGTGCCTTTTTCTCACTTGCATGGATGGCATTGTCGAGGTTGTCGGGTTTGAACAATTTCCTCTTGATTCTTGGAGTTTTAACAATTACCTCCTGATTGACCTCAACATCTTCGGGAGAATTTCATGATCCTCCTGACGGTGTGTCCAATCCAGTGTCAAATCCTCTAAATTTTCTGGAAGAACTAGCCCGGTGTGTTGCACCAACTTTCGTATTAGAATTTCTTGTTGCTCAATATGTTTTTCTTCGAGTAGCATTTATTATTGCAATGTGTGTAATTTTGACGGTTTCGCACGATCGTAGAACCGTACGATGCCAAACACATCTCATTGGGAATGCACCCACACCTCTAACATGGCCCGGATGGTCGGGTTTTTTCATAGCTTCACAAAGGATGTCATGCTATCCGTTGGAATGAATTGCCCTTGCTTCACTTACAACTCGGTCCGCAATTTCTTTTTTTTTCATTCTTTAGATAAATGCCACCTTTGTTTTGTCTCCCTTTCAAGAAAAGATTGCACCTATCAATGTCACCCACATCGATCGGTTGAACCGAAGCAGTTGCCTCTTCTTCGGTCATCCCTCCATCGATTGCTATCTGAACATCTCTTTTGAGAGGCCGTTTCACTGGCTCGATGACCTCCAAGCCATGCCCTCCTACGACTCAATCAGTGAGGTATCTTATTCTCCACGGTAATGCATTATTTTTAATTCCCTAGTACCCTAAGTTAAGACATTTTGAGTGTTATTTCATGAATAGTGACTTAGAACTCAAACACTATAAAAATTAGCGTTAATTTCTACTAACATTTAGGCTGTTTTGCAAGGCCTTTCTCTTGTGGATCTCACAACTCTCCAGTTCAATATGAATATAAGTGAGCCACGGATGATCACCTCTCTTATCGCTAAAAATCTAGTCCATTGACAAAGTATATTTATGTTCACACCAACTCTTAGACATCATTAGCATTGCCTTCTTCCATAAATAACCCATGTCCGGTGCTCGATGTCAAATGATCTCTATGAGGTTATTAAAAAAAATAGTGTCAATCATGGGAAGTTAAATTACATTATATATCTAGTTAAATACAAATGTGGGGAATAACGCGTCAATAATTCTACCTTGCACTCCATCCACAAAGTGTCCTTGTGGTCTTTTGAGACATCATGCCAACTTTCGTAGCGGATGTCAACCCTCGCCCTGCCAACCTTTGCAACCCAACTTGACCATTTAGCTTGCTGGGCAGACAAACACTTGCCTGTGTTGTTGAATATCAATGGCGTTAACTCCTTCATAGCCATTCGACGTTCTAAAGTTCTACAATGAGTTCATGCTCTCCCTACATCTTTGGATCCTTCATCCTCATCCAAATCTTGGTCCGGTGTTGGGGTATTTTTATTTCGTGATAGTGGAACATCATCACGAGTTATTTTCTTCAACATTTTTAGCGCTATGAAACCAAAAAATAAAAAAAATATTTACAAAAGTAATAGTATACTATAAATTTCATTCATAATAATATCTTCAAAGACATTCACTTCAAATTTATTGATTATTATTGAAGAAATAATCCTATTTCAAAAACACTACAAATTAACCTCCCATTTAATCAAACATTTAGCCTTATCATGCAAAATTCCTAGAACTAAACCTAGGATTTCTATTGAAATCCAACATTTCGTAATGAACCACCATGAATAAATAAAAACCCTAATTTAATACAAAATTCCAATGGATCGACAAAGCCTAGACTAGAAAATTTTCAAAACAATCACAAACCCTTCTTGGTAAACTATTTTTCACTTCCTTCCCCAAAATTTTGTTTCCAAACTCAAACCCTAGCTTACAAAATAAGAGAGAACTAACCTTTTCTTCAAGCAAATGACATGAAATCCTCAATCATACCTTGTTCACCAAACAAGAACAAATCTTTTGGAGAAATTCACAAAATGTGTTTCAAAATTGGAAAGGAAAAGTGAAAAACATGAAATAAATGATGAGCAAATGCTTCAAATCAAGGGTTCATAAAATTTTAGATTGGAGATGAGAGGGAATTGAGATGAGGGATTGTAAGGGTTTTGGTGGTGAAAAATGACGGGAAATTCGCGGGGGTTTCAAATGGGTATTAAATGCCCTTTGTTAAACCTTGTTTCCCTCTTTATTTTTCCCGTCTGAAACTATTTATGAGTTCAAAAATATATTAGTAACTCCTTCCGAGTTCGTAAACCAGTCGGCCCTTAGGTGGGTAAGGACAAAACCACTTTCGAGCTCGAAAGTGGCATTAAACACAAAAAGAAATGGTTCATAACGAGCAAATTCATATTTCCCCAAATCAAACCGAAACCTATCCTAAACCCTAGAGGATAAATTCATCCCCATTACTCACAAACCTAAGATATTGAGAATTAATTGCAAAAGCTCTGTCAACAAGTCAAGGGAAAGCGGGTGGAGTCATAGGCTGATCACGGAGATCAACCTGTCGCCAATTCTTAACAAAAATATGGAGCAGAGGTATTTTGCTTTTTTGAAGAGAAATATTATAAATTTGAAGGCTATATTAGGTGGATATGTTAATTTAGATCTTGAATATCTCCTATCATGGTTTAAGACGCAACATTTCGAGAATATCATGTGTATGACCGAGCCCGTGTACGTTGCCAAAGTTATGCAATTTTACACCAATTTAGGCCAATATAGTAACAATTGGGATTTGACGAGGGTTAATGGAAAAGATAAAGTTGTGACCAAGTACTCAATTAATAAAGCCCTAGGTTTCCCTTACACCTCACCATAAAAATTGAGACCCAATGATCCGCATGGCCCCCTAGAGATATACCACAAACAATCTTAGCCCTCCACTACTGATGGAAAGAAAATATTTTAAAAGAGTAGAGGCTACCACGGGTTAAGTGACATGTTATGACATTAGCGTGTTGACCATTGAGGAACACCTAATTTATGAGTGGATTTTTATGAACGTCTAGCAGATGGGCGGCCACACGTGCAATGTAACACCCTAGATCCACGACTCACTTGCTTAATGCAAGTATTGGGTCGGACTTGGCATGCTACCGAGAATCCAACGGATCAAATTACTCAATTGCAGTAACGAGCAAATACAGTTATGCGGAAGCAATTTAGAAAATCCAAAAGCTAACTTACTATTACAGTGAAGGTCTTAATATACAAATTCCCACATTTAAAATAATGATAATAACAAGTCATTAAGAAATAATGAATTGAGTCGTTAATTAAACATCTATATTATTAGGATTATGTAATAAAGTCACAAAATATTTGAATTACAAACGAAATTAAAATATTGATAAAATTTGAATTATTAATTAAATTGGTATATTATTGTTGAAATTCGGTAATACAACCTCGTAACATTGAAGTTACAAGTGAAACTAAAGTATTGACAAAAATAATTCACTCATTTAAAGTGATAAAAAGAGTACTAATAATAAATAAGGATAAATAAGAAAAATAGATAGTATATATTATAATAATTTAAAACTTTTTTTAAAAAATATCTTAAAATAAAAATAATAATAATTGGGATAAAATGGGGTGGGTGGTCAAACCCATCCCAACATGTAATTAATGTGGATGTAATTAATATGCAAATGGCTGAGGCCATTTCATTGAAAATTTGGCCAAATGGAGTGAATGTGTAAGTCGGCTAAGAAAAAGGAACGCGGCCAAAATATTAAGTCGGCTATATGAATGCCCCGGTGAACGAGTACTATAAATATTTGGAGGATGAGGCATTGGTGCTTCATACTCTCCTGAAATCATTCCCTTCTGAAATCATTCCCCTTTCTTACAAATAATATACAGGGAAATTTAGTTGTTTGGATAGGAACAACATAATTGTGTTAATTTCAAAACACTGAAACTATGTTCGATCCGGTGAGTGTTTTCATAGCCCTAGCACGAATTGAATTAAAATTTATGATTACATGCTATTTTATGTCTGTTAATTTTAAATGTGTTATTTGATAATTTTATATAATGCATGAAATGTTATAAATATTATTCTCTTTTCACGTTTATCATTTTGTTTCATAATAATTAAGCACGGTGTGTACTTTATCATATTGTGCTTAATTATTGTGATACTATGTGAAATTGATTACTGATTATATGTGGATGACCGGCTTGTACTTTATCTTGCCGTGTCTCTGTGATTATTTGCTCT
>JAULKJ010314744.1:0-10770 GCA_032355405.1 Rubia balearica | reverse complement strand
TAGTCCCCTTCCCTTTCTTGACAAAACCTCTCTGTGGATCTTCTATTATTCTTTTTTCACCTTGCTCGTGCTCTATCTTGCGGTTGTTAGCTTCTTCAGTTCAAACATACTGTTCAATCATTCTTTGCAGGTCCCTGGTTTTCAGGCATATTTTTTATGAGTTCTTTGTAAAATTCTCCTGATCGCATGCCACCTATGAATGCGCCTAACAATGAATGGAATGACAAATCACGAACTTGAAAAATTTTAGTGACAAACCTTTTTTGGTAATTTGAGAGGCTTTCATAACTTTGCTGGGTTATGTTGTTTTAGGTCTGCTATTGTTTTGGTAAATTTTTGCTTCAGATGAAAAATGCCCCAACAAGTCTGACAACTGCGCCCAAGACCTAATACTTTTATTTGGTAGGTCATCGTACCATGTAATCGCTATCCTAGATAAGAAAATAGGGAAAGCTTTGCAGACTAATTCAATTTCCGGATCGCGAAATCGCATAGTGTTGTGATAGGAATGTAGGAATTCCTTGAGGTCTGTTGTCCTATCATAGATTTTTAAATAAATTTGTAGCTTGAAATCATTTGGCATTTTGAAATTGCAAAGATGTGGCACCAATGGTAACTTTTCTGTATTATCATCTGCCACTATATCCCTTAAATCTTTTTTATAATTAAGGATCTCATGACTCTGACTTGCTGTTTTGTTTCCCTTTGGGGATTTTAGTTTGATAGTGGCTAAGAATTGGTTGTACAGATGCTCTCTATTCGCTTCTAAGAAAGCTGTGAAAACTCCCCTTTCATTTTCTAGATTTGTGTTAGGAGGTTCAGCTTCTTCTTCATCATCCTCCGCATATCTCTTTGGTATGTTCCCGCTCTTTACTGGGAACGTGCTCTTGATCTTGATTGGGGAGCATGCTCTTATTGCGTCCAACTTTTCGTTCTTGTGTATGGTAATTCTGGCTTCTCCCGCTTCTGGTAAAAATCATTGTTATCTTGAAGGAAATACATGACTTCAAAAATAAAAAATTTCTTATCCCCACGGATGGTGCCAATGATGTGGTATTGCTGGTCATGCTAGATGGTTGATATTCACCGTTTTATCACTATGAACCTGCAAGAAATATCATAAAAGTGATTCCGGGAAAGAACTTTGACTATCAAGTTAGTTCCTTCCTTAAGCGAATTGGTATTTCTCGGTTTAGTGTCACTTACTTTAGCCAGTGCTATTTTTCTTGTATTTTTAGCGGCCTGTAGTCATGGCTCTGCATTGATAGGATTTCAGATCATGGGTTGCATCGTGGTTACTATAAACTTGGTTCATGGTTAAGTTCTGATCGTGGCTTAGCCTTTCTCGAATCATGACTTAGTCCTTTTGAACACGATCCCTATTTTCTCAGTTCGTGACTAAGTGTTCTTGGATGTGACTCTGTGTTTATTAGTTCATAGCTAAACCTTGGGCTGGGCCCTAAGGCCAACAATTTGTAGTCCATGAGCTAGGTATACACCAACTATATATATGGCCTTCAACCTCCTAGTTAGTTTTCATCTATTGCGTTAGGTAGAAAATGAGGCTGGGAAAATTCTCTCCCCTCTCTTCATTTACTACTTAGACTTATGGCATTTATTCCAATGATTGCCATAGATCTAATGTTAGTAGAGTAGTTTATTTCTTGGGATAGTTATTTGTAAGCATGATTGACTCGCACCTGCGGGGTTGTTCTTTTTACCAAACTACTCGCGGGCACGTTTCAAAGATAATAATTTATATTTTTGCTCCCGTACTCACTACTAACCACCATAGAGTAGCTAGTGGCAAGGGTCAAGTCTAGGTCGTTTACAAAGACACTAGAATTTTAGGGCCAGCTTTACACAACCCACAATCGGGTTTCACTTCAATTGTGAAATGGGAGTAGCTAATTTTTAAGAATAGATAATTTGGGTGGGGGTATCTAAAACTACAAATCATGCAAGCAAAAAAGATTAAAACCATAATAAAATAGTCTTGGGCATATTTGTGTAATATGATCAATTATTGACTTTGTCCTAGATTCTATTACATGAAAGACATATAAACCTATCTTATGTCTAAGTCACCCCTCCCGCTTAAAGGACCTCAGCCTTGTGTAGGTCGCAACAGTTAGATTAAAGAGTAAGGAAAATATTACCCAGGCACTCCACTATAAACCTGAACCCTAGGATTAAAGAGGCAAAGGAATTGGCATCTTTTAATGACTCTAGGGTTGTGCCAAAACCCTAGTCTCTACAACTATAATGCTTAATCTATCAAATTAAGCCAAGGGTTTCCCCTCGTTGGGTAGTCTAACGCTCCCAACATGCAATCGAACATGACTAGCCAATTAGAATTAGAGTTTGACGATTAGGTCATTACTCTCAAGTTAGCATGAATGTACTCTACTCTCGAGCCCAAAATAGCCCAATCTAATAGTTCCCAAGAAAGCATTCAATAGCCTAACACGATATTATACTATACATGAATCTATGGATGCATCATAAATCATGACATGGCATAAGTATTGTAATAATGTAAACTACAAATCAAGCATAAATATTTATAGGACATAAATAGATAGGGTAATCTAAAATCTCATAAAGTCAAAATCAAGTCATGAATACAAATATTAACTCAAGAAAATATCTATTCTAGAGACATTAAATCCTGGAGAAATAAATGAAGAGAGAAGATAGCCTTTTTTTTCCTACCTACTACAATAACTACTTGCCTCTACTTCTCCCACTTAATTCTTAAACCCTAGAAAACTAAAGGTGGCATATATAGTAGGTAGGATTGGGCCTTATAGAGGCCCAAAAGCGAGGAAACCCTACCAGCCACACTGGCATGGGTCGTGCAATAGTACATGACCCATGCAAAAGCACTCGGGCCGAGAACTAGAGATGTTGCAGGGATGTTCTGAGCATGGGGAACGTGCAATTCTATGCGTCCCACCATCTGGAGCGTGTTTGCCGCCTTCTAAGTGCGCAGGACGTGCCTGGACCCTTGGTTACTCCATTTTGAGTGTGCGGTCTGTGTATAATTGCATGGCCCGTGGTCTGGTCTTTAGCTTCTCGGCGTGGGGCATGGTAGGAGCCTTTCTAGTAATCGACTCTTTCGGATTTAGCTTTTTTTCTTCGTCGTATCCATCTACTACCACGTTTTGGCTGGTGACCGTTATTCTTCTTCCAATCTTGTGAATGGCCTTCTAGAATCTACTACCATTCTTGTGAATGGCTTTATAAAAACAGACATGTCCAGGCTTTCCAATCTCTCGGTGGTGGTTTCCACTCCAAGAACTTCACCGTGCGATCATAAAGCTTGGGAAAATTTATGCCTGAATTATAACAATGGAACTTCGTTGGTTAAAGCCGTTTGAGTGACGAAGGTAGCCATCCGATCGTACACCACACAACGTCCTCCTCTAGGGACAAGTGCAACCATCTCGACCTTCCTTTTCTCGAGCATACAATCCATGCAGTTTCCCATTGCCCCTGTAAGAGTGATGACGCGATCGTTGGAAAAAATGGTACGAGGAGATGGTTTTGGGTGGTGGGGAGGAACGTAACACCTAATGTGATTTCAGATTTTATATGCTGATGGAGTCATTTGAAATTATGAATGGTAATCACTCTGGGATATGCTTTAGAAATGGTTCTCACTCAGTGGTTACTTATATGTGAATGGAGGAAGATCTATTTCTTCTTCCTTATGTTCATGGACGCCCCCAACAGTAGCCAACCTTGTCTTCAACCTTGGCTTCTAGACCACAATCGCGTTCAAGTACTCTCGCTAGGGTGAATTTTTTTTTTGGTTCTTCTGGGTATCTTTTTAGGTCTTTCCCGACCTCTTTTAACATTATTCCATGCCCTTTTAAACTTTCTTCAAAATAAATCTTGATAAACTTGTGCTACCTAGGGTACTAGATACATATACAAAGATTTAACATGTCCATTTATTTCGGTAAGTAGATTGAATATGGAAGAGACTCTAATTTTAAAAGGTGCCTTTAATGCAGACAGTCAAGTCATTTCTATTTTTTTGAAAAAATATTATCAATTTTATGTGTGTGCATCTTTAGTGCTGACTTGTATATAATTTCTGCCATAAATTGTATGTTTTTGGCTCCATTGTACCTTTGTTTCAACATTTCATCATCTAGATTAGGTATGTACTATAGTTTATGAAGTCAATTAAGTTATGTATCATACCTACTAAATGAAAATAAAAGTACATTCTACTTTCTCTACATGAAATCTGATATTATTAATTATATCTAGTCAAAGGCTTTTCTGTGAAAAAAGGGTTTAACTTATATCTATCTATGTCAAATGCCATTACGGTATAAAAATTAAATGAAATGGATATCTACAAGTTTATATGATTAATAAGTGCAAATAATTTCTTTGGTCATTAAACTATTATGATTGTTTAACTTTGGCCACAGAATAATTTTCTGTTAGGTCAATCATTGCATGTGTCATCTGTGTGACAAAGTAAGGGGGAAAAATAAGGTTGATCTTCTTTTATCTTCATTTTCAACCTAAACTATTTTGATTATTCCATTTTAGGTACTCAATTTTTTGACAACTTTTGGCCATAATACTAGTTGATGAGGCAAGTATACCCCCCTCACTTCAACCCGTTAAATCAACTCAGTCATGTTTAAGTGTATTTAAGTGACATTACAAGGACATATTAGTATTTCTTTAATAGATTAAATCTGTTTATTAAAGGGTGATAACCTCGCCGCCGCAGAGGGACTCTACTGTGTCTGGCAACATAGTCCCACAATTTTTTCGGCGGAAGAATGGAGGAAATGACAATAGTCAAAACAAGATAAATGCAGGTGACATAGAAAAATAAGTTTCAAACCGATAATGCAGGTGTCATAGTAGAAACCCTTATCTCAACAGAGTAACTGAAAGAGAACTCAATGAGATCTGATACTAACGACAAGAAAATGATTTAGTTTACAGATAACCCATATAATGACAGGATGTATAACTTTGTCGTAATTTTAGAGGCAGAGTTTCCACAGCCTATACATCCTTCTCCTATGCACTAAAATAATGATAGGATGGTGTTGCCAGTTAAACTGAAGTCCCCAGGTGACAGAGATGAGAAGTCACATGCATGTGTTTTCCAAAATATTTAACATCAGTTTTGTTATCTTTTGGTTGGTATATTACTAGATTTAGGTTTTTTATACATTATAAGGGGTTTAGATGATCTTTTTTGGCTTTCTTATCTAAATCCTTCAGTTTGTATTTTGAGTCTAATGGATTTAGGTCATTATGAGCATTTAGATTCTATTTTGTGAGCTCATTTGTAGACCGCTCGTAATCACTTTGGGTAGTTTAGTGAATACTATTTGCAAGGATGGTAGAAGGGTTATATGAAGTAATTGGTGGAAAATATGGATTTAATCCATTTAGGAATAAAATGGTGAATAGAAGTAGGAGATACTGCTAAAGAATGGGTTGAAATTCAACAAAATTTAAAATTTTATCTATTTAAAAAGTTAAAGTTTGAAATGTCATTCATTTATTTAGTTTTTGGTCCCCGATGTAGCACGAGTAAAAACGTGGCAGTAGATAAATGCACTGAAGGTCCAGACCACGAGATGTGTACCTGTTATGTCCCGAATTATCAGAAACCATTTTAAGCCTTCCAGCCGACGGGCCATGCAATCCAGCATGGTCTGTTCACTCAGAGACTAAGGGAACAAGCTCTGGACAATGAGCCGTGCCATTGAACATGGCACATGCGCTCTGAAGGCAGGAAACTAGCCTCCATCCAATGCCTCTTGCACTATTGCATGGGTCGTGTTGGACGGACGTGCAATACAACATGATCCGTGCCAACATGGTTGGCTAGGGTGTCTACCTATAAGGCCTCTCAAAGACCAATCTACCTACTATATAAAAAAACCCCCCATTCTCCTAAGGTTTAACGATTCATTAGATAGCTATTCTAGTAGTTGTAGGAAGATAAGGAGGATATCTTCTCTCTTCATTTATTTTCCTAGATCTATGGCATTAAATCCAATAATTTTCATGGATTTAATATCTCTAGAGTAGTTTATTTTCTTGGGGGTTATATTTGTATTCTTGATTTGATTAGGATTTGTGAGATTCTAGATTACTCTATATTCCTATGAATATGAATATTGTGCAGTATTTAAGGTTTCTATTCTTGTATGTTTTATATCATGATATGTGTTGTCATGCATCCATGATTTCATTCATAGTATAATATTGTACTAAGCTATAATTCTATTTTGGGAGTGTTAGATTATTGCTATTGTAGGCTTGAGAGTACTGGAAAGTTGAGTGTATTCTATCTACTTCGAGAGTACCTAGATAATCGTTAGACTCTAATTCTAATTGGCTAGTTGTGTGAGTGACTCCATGCTAGGAGCGGTAGATCGAGGGTCACTGTATTGAAATTCCTTACAAGGGAAACCATAGCTTATCTCGATAATTAAGCATTGTAGTTTGTAGCGACTAGGTTTGTGTCAACCCTAGAGTGATCACAAGGCATCGATACCTTTGCCTAACTAGGCCTAGGGTTGATATCTATAGTGGAGATCCCAAGATGAATTAGACTCACTCCAGTAACTAACGGTGTTGCCTTTGAGGGCTAAATCCTTTAAAGAGGCTTGTTAGGAACGGAAGTGAGGTTACAAGGATTAAACGTGGAGTCAGAAGGATATGAGCACATCCCTAATTACAGAGATGACGAGATGGTTTTAAGGGAGATGATCCTTTATGTGGCTGACATTGGGAATTCCCGGCCATCTTCACACTATGACATAAACATGGTATTAAGTTTATATGTCTATATGTGATAGAATCTAGGATCCAATCTCTAAATCAGTAATGTTACGCAAATACCCCCAAGACTAGTTAGTCCATATCTTATCTCTCTTTAATTGCACCATCGTAGTTGTTAGTATAAAAATCCCCCTTTTACATATTTAGTACTAGTTACTCCCATCACAAAATTTGGGTGACGCCCGATTGTGGGTTGTGTCTGGCTAACCTTAAATACTAGTATCTCTGTGGATGACCCAGGACTTTCCACTAGCTACTTTATTGTAGTTAGCAGTGAGTACGGGAGCAACACTTATAAATTTTATCTTTGATTGAAGCACTCGGGTAAACTCCCAAAATAATGACCCCACGGGTACGGGTCAGACGCCGAGGTGATAACCCTTTAATCCATTGATATAATTTTTCAAAGAAAGACTAGCATATCCTTGTAAATGCCAATTTTATTGCACTTGGATGTAACTTAATTGATTTCAATAGACAGAAATAACAAATGGGGGGTTAAATTGCCCGACTAACTAGTTTGATGGCCGAAGTTGGTAGAAAAATATTGAGTGACCAAAGTGATGCATTTAAAATAGTTTAGCTATCATAATTTATGAAGGTAAAAAGATAAAAGAACAATTTATTGTTGACTTTGTCACGCAGATGACAAATTTTTTGGTGGTAATAGTTTTTGACTGAATAACTTGATAGAATGACATTTACTCTTCTATTATGAAAGTTTGAATTCCAAAAGTGGTCGAATGGAGTGGTTATAATGGAACAATCAAAATAGTTTGATGACCAAAAAAATTGATTGCCTGATTAATAATGATAATATAAAATCAGATGTATATATGCACATATATTATAAATAGAAATGATATTCGGAATTACAATACTGATAGTAATTAAAATTAACACAAACCTTTTGATCCTGTTATTATCATTTATTTATGTAATTTGGAATAAGGGGCAATTTGTGAAAGAAAATGAAACCTCTTGATGCTATTATTTCTTTACCGATAATTAGTAATACTAAGGAAACTAGAACACATCTAGGATAAAATTTTTTTTTGTCTCTTCCAAGACTGTCTTATGGTAAGATCCTTAGCATATAGATAATAATGGACATATAAAATAGGATAATCTCAATTGTGGGGTTTAAATACAATTAATTATAGTTTGGGGTATATTTTAAAGAATCTAAGAAATTCAAGGTTGGACTTCAAATTTGTAAAATGAAAAAGTGTTTCAACTCAACTTTTGATGGAAGCCCTAAACGATGGTTCGTCATATTCAGCAAGACTCGTGGTGGATTTTATGCATTGGAAGGCTGGGTTTAACTTTGCAGAAGACGCACAGCGCACTGTCATGTCTTCAATGCCGGTCTTATTCCCGAGGTTTCAGAAAAACTTAGTAAGGATCCAACAATGTTTCATTGGTTATCGCAACTGCCTTCTTTCTCCGAATTTTGGGTCGTGCAATTTGGACGACTGGCCTATTTGAAATTGAGTCAGTTGGTGAAGAAAGAGGGGAAATGATATGGGAGAAGTAGCATCTGGACGCCGAAATGAACGAGCTTCTAGCGGTTCTAGGATATACAAGGTGAAGTGATTGGATACATAAGATATGGTGGAAAATTCGGAGCAGTAGGATCGGGTGATTGGGGATTTCTCATCTCTCTGACACCAACACTACAACTTCATAATCCGAAAGTTTTGGTTTTGGACCTTGCCCAACCCCATCATTCCGCCCATTTCTTAACGTAAAATATTAGTTCAATTTCAACAACAATGCAAAATTATATTAAATTAGTAAAATTTAAAATAAAATACTAAATTACACTTCAAATTAAAATATTTAAACATCTAATAAATAGGTGCAATTACACGTTTGAATATGTGTTTTCTTAACTGTCTTCTTTGTCACTCGATCTGGTAATCTAAGATAGATTAGCCACCTTAATGGGTAGATAAGACAATAGAAACCGCTGGAAATCATGGAAGACGTCAACACCTCAAATCTATGATGTGAATTTGGTCATTAGAGGAGAAAATGAAATAAGGAAGGTGAGGATGAAGAAGTGGGGTTGAAGGGTATTCTAGTGGAGGAAAGGAAGGTTGATGAAATGGAGATGGTGAATGAACTAAACCCTATTCTAATGTGAGGAGTAAGAATTATGAAATTGAAGAAATTTCAGTAGTGGGGAAACAGGAGAAAAAAAGGACGAAAACTAACTTGGGGTGTTGAAACTGATGATGAGATTGAGATGTCAAAGAATAGAGATCATGGAGCTGGATACTTAGAGATAATGAGATGAAATAATATGAACCAGCAATGGTGGAGGGACTATGAATGAGGGAGATTACAGAGGCGGATGTGCAGGTGATTATAAAATAGTGGGAGGACACTATATTATGCAAAGTTATGGGGAGAAATCCACCATTCAAGGTGATGAAGGGCTACCTATTTTGAATCTGGGGTAATAGGATAACAAAGGTATGACAATTAAAATCTGGTATATTTATGGTGAGATGTCAGAGCAAATGTGTAAGGGATGATGTTCTTGCTACTAGTGTTGTATTTTTGATAGTAAGCTTGTGATTTTAAAAGCCTGGGATTGGCAACCTAGAATCATAAGTAAAATTGTGAGCCTGTTAGGTAGCAGGCTCACCAATATGCCTAGATAAAATAACAAAGGTTAAGGAGCGATTGGCTTTTTCCCGTGTTCAAGTGGAGATGAAAATAAGTGTTAGTTTTCCTGATAAGGTGCAGTTCTTGAATGAAAGACAGGTAATCATCAGTCAAGAAGTTAAATATGATTATAGTCCTGTAAAATTTAAGAAGTGTGATCTATATTGGCATCACGGGGATGTGTGAAGAAAACAAGAAATAGAGAAACCTCAAGTTAATCAAATTTATATACCTGTCAAAGAGAAGCAACATGTTAAGTTGAAAGGGAGGATTGAGGTGTAGAAGCATGATAAGGATGGAAAGAAAATGCAGATTGGAGGGCTGATAATTCAGGGATTGAAAGGAAAAGAGAAAGTTCAGATTCAGGAAGGGAAGAATGGTAAAGGTACTGAAAGGCAGAATACAGGTACTAGCTACACTTTACTAGCCAATCTACCTGATATTAATGAATGATAAAATAGTATGCTAGAATATCCGAGGTTTAAATAAGTGTGATAAACACCAAAATTTTTGTAGATTTTGTATGGAAAACCAGGTTGGTTGTTTGGGATTGTTAGAAACACAAATTAAGGTAGAAAACAAAAAAAAAATCCGGGGTAGTAATGGTCTTGGTTGGGAAATGTTAACAAATGGAAGTCTGGTAAAAGGATGCAAGACATGGATTTGTTGGAGGAAAGATTATATGGAGTTGAGTAGTTAAATATGGGGGAACACTGGATAGATGTTGAGATGAGAATTAGAGGAAGGAATCAGGATATCTTTCTCACTATGGTATCTGGTTATAATACTACTAACATGAGGAAGCCTATGGGGATTTCATTAAAATCCTGGGTGGGAGGTCGTCACCATACCTCTCAAAGATACTATTATAAGCCATTTTTGCTTACTAACTACAGTTAAGCTGATAGTGGCAAGTCGGGGTCGTCTACAGAGACAAGAGATATTCCTAAGTGTTTGCTCATATAATAGTAAATACTATGCTAGATAAAGATATATGCATATATAAAAGCACATAAAAAAGAAGGGGTTTTTGGATTGGTTTTCTAAGTTGACAATTTAAAGACAAGTTACACTATCAAACCATACAAATCTACTAATTAAGCAATAAATACTAAAACAATGTTAAATATGAATTACGCGATCTTGGGGGAAATTGACTTATACTTCCAAGCCATCTATCTATCATTGAACATATAACCTATTCAACACTTTTACTACTTGTTGTGAAGATAAATCTTCTATCCTTCTTTG
>JAULKJ010314743.1:0-19528 GCA_032355405.1 Rubia balearica | reverse complement strand
TTGTTTAAAAACCCCCCCCCCCCCCCCCCCCCCCTCTCGCGTACGAATGTACTCGTTTTCCTTTTGATATGTTCGGATTTCGGCAATCGTATCATCGCACTCAAAGGTGAATTCATGATTCTTCCAACCTAAAATTTGGTTTTTTTACCTCACTATTGTTGTTCGTTTATTTGATTTTCATGGCATTTCATTTGTTCATTAACAATAATGAACTCCGGAGAAGATTGGCATTTTAAACCCAATATTATTAGTTTTGTTTGATTATTATGGTGTTTTATTTCTTCATCAATTATAATGAACTTTGGTGGCACCTCTGACAGGGCCGAGTATTGATCAGGGCTGTGTTGGTGGGTGTTGGATGTCCTGGAGTTGATGATGATGAAAAGGAGGTGGTTGAGTTCGTGAAGAATTAGGGCTGAGGTTGAAGTTTGAAGCCGAGGTGTTCGAAGAAATTACCCTTACAAACGTTTTCGTGCGTTATGCTAGCCCCACCAACAAGGAGGTCCTCCAAAAGTTGCAGAGGCACATCAACCCTGCCATTTTCTATTTGCAAAAGAACCTATAAGAAATTGATAGTTTCTGCGTGTTTGTTGGCATTCATTTTAATGAAGAAAGATAGATTTTTTATTTATTTTTTATTTGCAGATGAATTTGGTGGATGGGAAGATGCAATTTTCTTTGATGAAAAGGGTGGGAGGTACTTGTATGCATTTGGAGAGATTGCAGTGGTGGTGCATTGCGGGCACTGCGATTTGGTGACATAAAGTGATATATTTTATGTAAGGTTTTACTTTGCTTCTTGGTTGGTAACTAGTATCATACCTATGCTCAGCAACAATGATTTTGCTTTTTGGTCCTTGACTATTTGTATTGTTTCTAAGTTCATGCATACACTGTCATGCTTGATACACATATTGATACGATATCAAAAATATTATTTATTATTATTTTTTAGTTTAATATTTTTAGGAGGTCAACACTATACTCTTTTTCCTATTGGATTTTTTAAATGAGGTAGTGCGATCATTTTTGTATATATTTATTATGATTAATGAAGTCATAAACTCAGCCATGTTGGATTAGAAGAGTTTTGGTAATATTTTAATAAGTGTTTAAAATATTCAATTTTATTTTGATTAGAACTAGATTTGGTAGGTTTAGATAAGCTAGATTCATTCAAGAATTCATTCAATATTTGGATTGATTTAATTGGATGAATATGGTCATCATTTATATTTAAATTAGGCAGTTTAGTTAGATATGGTTTTAGTTTCTTAAATCTGCCATAATTCTTTTCAGTTTCTATTTGTATTGGCTGAATATTACCCTATAAATAAAGGGGTTTGGCCAACATTATTTTTACAACTTTTATCAAACATATATTCAGAATTTTGAGACATTCTCATTATCTTCATTGTTGCTTAAAACTACGGGCTATTTAAGTTTCAATATCATTTATATTCGCACTTTGGGGCTAGAAATTTATAAAGAAACCTTGTAAGTGTACCCTGTGGGCTAGACGCTTGAACTGCGTGCAACACAGGTGAGTTGGGCGAGATTCCCATCTGGTTAAAGATCCGATATTCCACAAATCAGAGTTTTCCCCAGAAGATTCATATCAAATGTGATCCATCATTATTGGAATTTATAACTCCTACTGATGGAATTATAACTAGAAGTTTTTATCCTCATATCCTGAAATTATCTTGTCGCATCTAAGCTGCATATCATTGTTCAAGCTTACTATTGCAGACTAGGGCATGTTCATGAGAGTATATAATATTTTTACTTTGGCAAAACTTAAGTTGATGATTTTGTTGTTCCTTCTTCTGTATAGAATATTACAACATTCATAGAACTAAGGCGCTTGTCACTGGAATGTAAATGTGTGTATACATAGATGTGCAATGATATTGAATTCAATATTATGAATAAGGATGGACTAGAAAGCTTCTTTCTGCTTGTGCTATAAAATATCTACTTCGCTTGAGATAAAAAACCTACTTATTGAGAATAACAAGGTTATATAATATTTCTTCGCATTACATATTTTCATTACATATGTTTGTATGGTGTATATTGGAATTTTGTCTATAATTGCATGTTTTTTATAAGTTGTTTCTTTGTATTCTTAGGTTGATGGTAAAAAAAAATATGGAAGCCTTTATTATGCTTTTTTGTAGGAAGAGCTATACCCTCATGCAAAATCTATGCTTTGAAATTCCAGCAAGGCAGCTACATGTTTCCTTTATTGAGGAGGTGATAGGTAAACATGATATGGTAGAATTGAAGTATCTTCTTGTGACTGATTTTAATTTAGAAAAATTAATTATCTTCCTGGTTTGAGACCATCTAATAGTCACTAAATTTGGTGTTTTAGGAGAAAGTTTTGTAAGAGATTGTTAATGTTATTGGGTCTGCAGTGATGTCTTAGGCGAAAGTGAGCCATTAACAATGCTGAATGTAAAGTAATCTTCCATGTTTTACATATAATATGATTATTAAATATATTCCCGGTGTAATTGAAAACTGATAACAATGGAAAATAGGATGTACACCCGATGGAGTAATCTTTTCTATGTTAGCATATTCCTCAGCCATGCAACTTGAACTTTGGCCAGATGACTAAAGGTTTTCTTTTCTCATACTCTAATGTCACTTGAAGTCTATGAAAAGTTTTAGGTGAGCTGAAAAACCAAATGTGACGCTGTACTGCATTGCATTTGCACTCATTTGGAAATACAGTGAATAAAGAAGCAATTATGATAGAGTATTGGGAATTACTAATAGATATATCATCAAGCATTATGATCTCAATCTACTTGTGTGCCAGTTTCTTGATAGAATTCATTTTATTAGGAATAGCCTATAATTTGGTAGGTTTATTTGTAAGAAGGAATGTTAATGATATGCGAGGCAGTTCAGTATGGTTCGGAAGCAAATGTTACCGAAACTAATAGACTATACTCATCTTTTTTTTTTTAAAATAAAGTTTCAACTATTATAATAGCTATCGTATTTGCTTCTAACAACTTATAGTCTATATTCTTAAGTACTTTTGCTGAGAAAAGAACCACTATTTGTGGAGCAAGGGCGTTTAACAGCAAAACAGATATATAATTTTGGAATCTTGAATTCTAAATAGAGTTTTATTTAATGATTTTGAACTAATATTGTTGTTACTCAACAATACTAGTGCTCCTGCTTGCGTAGAAATTAGAATGATTTTCAAATTACTTGGCCGCTGAAATATTAAACTGAACTTCATTTCAAGACCATGTGGCCCAAAGGATGGACTTAATTACTTCTACTAGGCATCAAAACTAAGACCTCTCTAGCATTTGCAGATACCTTAGAGGAATATGGACAACAATATTTCTCAAAGAATACCATCTCGTGAGTATGATGAAGCCTATGGTGGGCAGAAGAATAGGAGAAGGCATTAATCTCAATACAACTTATCAGCGGAAACAACACGCAAGAAAGAAGCAGTAATTAGACTGTTAAGGAAAGATGACCTTTATCAAGTTATACACTCAAGCTTACAAATCTTTGGACCATCCGTATTCTTAAGCACAAATTTGCTATCTATTTCCTATACGTGCATATGATCAAAATAAAAGCTCGTCTGTAACATGTCTAAGACAGTAAAGTTTCAATTTCAGTACTTGAATAAATTGATTATTATATTCATTAGTTGAAACCGAATCTCGTGATCAACACAAAAACTAGGGGATCACAATTAGATGATGGAACCGAATGACACCAAATGATGTGCATTCAGATGAGTGAAAAACTCCCGAGAAAAAGTGCCACTTTGCACTCCTTTGGTACACTACTCAATAGCAAGAGATGAGTGATGTCCGTTAGAGTAGTTCAATTCCGTGGGAATCCACAATAGCACTAACAAGAGTACAATAAGCAACACCAAGAATTATGAAGGAAAAAAACAATTGAAAAATGACTCTTATTCAACTATTGTGCATAGAAGGTTTCTTGCCATTTTAACCCATCTTTTAGGCAACAAGGGGGATGAAGAGTCATAGTACTTATGTAAAGGTGCGAGTAGGCATGATCTTGTAAAATTTATCATATGAATAAATTTAAAATATCAAATTTAAAATAAATTATATCGCACATGACTAAATATGCATGTTTAAAATTGTAAAAATTTACTCAAACGAAAGATACATACTCCCTCCGTCCCAGATCAAACTGCACAGAATCTCTTTCACGCTCATCAAGAAACTTGTCTAACTGTTAATATGTTTAACTACGTATAATAACGATAAGCAAAAAGTTACACTCGAGAAATTACTTGTTATGAGGAATCCAACAACATCACATACGATAATCTTATTGCTTATATATCCACTCAAATATGTGGTCAAAGTTTGATATAGAATATTGCCAAATAATAAGTGTGCAGTTTGAGTTGGGGCGGAGGGAGTATAATTTTATTTTAAAGAAATGAAAGATATGAAGTTAATGACTCAAAAAATAATAGTGCTTTTTTATCATAAAAAACATGGCACTATGCAAATTTTGATCAAAAAAGAATTTCAGCCATCTTTGGTCACCGAGCGTTAAAAAAATACTCAAATTGGTTTTTTTCCCCATTAACTTCATTTGAAGATGACGAAATATATTTTATGAGGGTAAATGTGTCATTTCACTCAAAACAATTATTTCCTCCCTCTTTATTCCACACGGATTTTCCAATCTCCCGCTCTTTATTAGTTACCTCTGACTCCACCACCATCAAGGAAGTTAATGTGACACCGTATAAATATGTCTCGCACAAGGGATGCTTTTACATGCTTCAATTAGTTTAAAGGAAGTTAACATTTGCACTGAATTTCGAGCACATATTTGCGTTGAAGACCACATCTGTAACACCATCATGGCACCACACACTCCATAGATGTAATTCCTCTGTACCAAAAAATATATCCACCAAATGACATCACTAGAGTTTCTCCCGTCTGCCGTGTCATCACCCTTCTTCACTTTAAGAGTTTATTTCAAGAAAAGCAGACCACCACTAGCATCGTTGATGCATTACTAGTTCCACTAATGGATGGTGATTTAACCCAGTTGTTTCAAGAATAAATGAGAAAGTTCGATTACCGTTTGATTTAAGAAAAGTGTAGATAACAGTTGGTTTAAGATTCTTACCATTTCGATTCTTATTTTGGTTGTTTGCTTCTATAAATAATAAAAATGATGATGTAGACAACCATTGCATCACATAGTTATCCTTGTTTATTCTTGGTGTTATGAGTATAGGAATCGTTGTTTGTCATCTTATCCTGGGTTGGATTCTAACATTTGGTATCAGAGCAAGATTTTCGGATATCCAGGTGATGTTTTCCTTCGATTTGCATTTTGTCACAATCCAACCGTTGGATTTGGATGAAACTTCGAAAAAAATTCCAGAATTATAATTATACATTCTAAATGGTGGAGATCAGATTCCAAGGTCTCTAAAAGGTTCTAAAGGTACTGAACAGAAGGAAGAAAAAACAATGACTAATGACAAAGGAGATTCGACGAAGGGAATTATGACACAAGCAAGTTTATCTCAAGGTGGAAAGTTTAGCAAAGTGACAGTAATGCTCTTATAAATACCAATCTAATATCCAATTTTAAGAGAAAGAATTACGTCATCTGGGTTGTCAAGTTGAAAATAATCTTACAGTCATTAGGGGTGTGGTATGGTTGAGGGTGTAGCTGAACATGTCGACAAGGATCAAGGAGAAATGGTTTATGCCTCTCAATATTTTTTTGGATTCCGCGATGATAGGAATGGTTTCCATCTCTCCAATACTCCCATTGCAAATGTAACTTCAATACTCCCTAAAATAGTACATTTACTGGCAGAGTATAACACGTCCACCAAAATAACAAACAAAAATTTTAACTGGGCTCATCCATATTTATGAATCCCTATCACTCAAGCAAACCCTAAGAATGAGTTTCTCTAAAAAAAATTTACTTAACACTCTCAGAAGAAAATTAAATCACTTCATATTGATGGTTTCACTTAACACTTGTATGAGAGACACTTCTATTTTTTTGGTAAATCGTCTCTAGGACGAGGGTTTATTGGATTATTGTCTTTTTTCTATTAATTACAATTTGAACAATGTGCGATTACAACAAATAATGTTATGGGATAAACCCGTTTACACAGAGGCGCTAAATAAATATAATAATTCTTATCTGAGACCTCAGTGGCAATAAGAGAGACACACCCAATCACTATTAATATTACATAAAAAGACCTATGTGGCAATAAGAGAGGGTACACAAAGGATAAGTGATTTTCACTGTGTAGCTATCTAACAGTACAGACCCGATAGCACTAAACAAAACTTGTCATAATGAAGCATCAAATGAAATGCACTCAAAATGTTTAATCCACACTTATAATCAAATATCAAAGGTAGTTGAAAAAAAGAAAATCGAAACTCCCCAACTAAATATCCTGTCGGTCTCCATCTAACCCATTCAAGCCCCTTTCCCTAAAGTAGAAGACTAAACCTGATCATTTTAACTGCCAAACATATTTTTTAATCGATGTATAGGAATTACTTATAATGCACATAATTACCTCTATCTTAACCCCAAAAGGATACCGAATAAACGATGTCCTAATGGACCAAAGTCTACAAATATGATATAAATCCTCAGAAAGAATGAGATCGCCAAAAGTTCATTGTTTTAACAACTCGGATTTGGAACTCTCGTTAGCATCTCTAAATCTTTGGATAACAAATAAAAAATCAATGAAATTTTACCAAAAAAAAGTTGTGGGAAAAATATGCATTGGCGGAGATGATTCCTATCCGATACTTAATCCAAAAAAAAATTTAGAAACCACAAAAATTGGAAATGAAAATAGCAAAAAAATTGAAAGTTGAAAAGGGAAAACTAAATTAAATAACCAAATTATTGAACTAATAGCCTCCCACCCCAAAAAGGAGAAAAAAATAAAATAACAAGGAGAAGAAGCCTCAATTTCTCTTTATCTCGCTAGATACCAGACAAATTTGAAAAACAATTTTATCTCGGCAAAAGCACAACCACCAAATATAAATCAAATTCCATTTCTCTATTTGTAGATGGCATATACGGTTTATCGGTGGAAACGACGCCGTTGCACCTCTAAAAAATTGTGGAAACCCTCATTTTATCGTTAAGTCTTTGATATCCGCAGCTAGAGTTGTGTCGAGTTGACTCGATTTGTGCTCATTTAACCCAAGTTAATCTGAGTTGAAATGATCTTACTAGGTTATTCCAAGTCCATATTTGAGTAAGCCTAGTTGTCCTAAGTTGTTCCAAGTTTGGCCGAGTCTTCTGGTTGACCAAGAAGCCGGAAGCACCGCATCAAGTCTCGACTTGGACGAGTCTCCCTTTTTGCTATGGTTTGGTCGAGTCTTGGCTTGTCCATGGAGCTAGAAAATGGCAAAGCAATGAGGATCACAGAGGAGTATCAAATAGCGCGATGAATGTCGATGTAACCAGAATACCGCGGTCGCGTGGCTGAGGAAATCAAAAATTGCAGCGGTCTCAGCCTTCCATGAATCTACAACACTCTTGTCTCCACTAGTATGAATTGTCGCCGGTAGCTTCTAGTCTGAGCCTTTTCTATATTTCTGTTCTGAATCTTTAAGGGAATGGAGGGTAAGGGATCGGGGAGAATGAGTTTGAGGAGGGAAGGCCATTGCCGACCACTCAAGGAAGGAAGTGGCGCTAGAGTTTTTAGGTAAATACGGGGAAAAATTCGGAGAGAAAAGAAGGTGTCAAACTAGAAGCATAGTGTAAGCTTGCCCTGAATTGACACTTCTATAACTTGAGAGTATATTAATAAGACTAATAAACCAATACTCCCTCCATCCCAAATCTATTTACACTCTTATTTTTTTGACACTATTCTCTATAAAAGTTTGATCGCATATTTGAATAGATTTATGAACAAAAATATTATTATTTATAATATTATTGAATTAATCGTAACAAGTAATTTTAAATATCAACTTTTTATTTGTTGTTATTATACGTAGATAAATATATTAACAGTCAAAAATGTTTCTTAAACAACGTGATAATGATTGATGTTCAAATAAAATTGGATCGGAGGGAGTATTTTGCATTAACACGCTTTAGAGCACCCACAGTGGTGTATCCCAATTTTGGGCTACTTATCCCACTATCTTCTTTCAAAATCCTCATTTTTAGCTTTTACCTACAGTCATTCTGCATGCCACATCATCAAGCCCCATACATGTCATTATTTTTTTATCCACATTACTTTATATATACAACTCTCTCTATCCATCCAAGATTGTACCATCATAATTATCACGTTGTTCAAAAACATATTTGACCTTTAATATGTTTACCTATGTATAATAACGACAAATAAAAATTGATATTAAGAAACTACTTGTTACGACGAATTGAACAATATCATATACAGTAATATTATTGTTCATATATCTATTCAAATACGTGGTCAAACTTTGATAGAGAATAGTGTCAAAAAAAATAAGAGTGCAAGTTCAGTTGGGACTGAGGGAGTACTCATTATTTTTATTATTATTGTTGATATTTAAAAATATATAAATATCAATTAAAAATATTTTGTAAGGTATTTAAAAAAAATTATGATCCTATTTCATTAGTAATATCTTTACAAACACAAGTTTTTTGTTCTTTTGTGATTGTTTTTATCCAAGGGCTTTATAGTATATATTTGATAAGATATTTCCAACTGCTTCTAGCTCAAGCCAAAGCAATGTTATGATCCTAGCTCAGCTTTATTTTTGCTTCTTTCTTATAAATGCATTCGGTTAGGGAGCTTATAAATACCATGTGATCAGTTAGATCAGTTATCAATTGGTTTATCATTGTTTAGAGCTGAAGAACAATTCCCTTCCCATCTCATATTTCTTCTCTTCTCATCTTCATTAAGGTGAGGAATATTGTTTTGATTCAATTCAATATATCCGAAGCTTTTATTTCTTTCAAATTATTGTTAATTTTGGTTTAGATACTTTGGATTGTAAAAAGTGGTATCACAGCTAGCCTTGGATCTATGGCAGAGCACACACATTAAAATTTTGGAAGCTCATTAGAAGTAGCCAGAAGCTAGGGTGGGAGAGATCTCACATGAGATGAAACTCTAGAACCAGGAGATGAAAGAATAGTACTTATGCAATCTGAACAACCAATTGCTCTCTTAAGTAATTCCTTCTTACAAAATAATAAAGAACTGTCAACATATGAAAATGAACTACTTTCATCGGTGATGACGGTGGATAAGTGGAAAAATTATTATGTTGGAAGCCATTTTATAAAAAAGATTGATCATTAACGACTGAAGTACTTGTTAGATCATAAATTAACTAATGCTTTACAACATAAATAGATCACCAAATTTCTTGGTTGCAATTTTGAGAAATTCAATACAAGAAGGGGACTAAAAATAGGGCTGCAGATGCTCTATAGAAAACTAATTTTGATGCTTTAGATAATCCTGAAGATCAAACCATCATAGCTCATGATGATCATAATTTTGATGATCAAACAGGTGGAAAAGGAAACTTTTCAGAACAACAAAGATTCTATGATTATTTGATCAGTGTTGTTCCAAAAAGTGAAATTTGATTGAAGGTCATATCATCTTCTGTAACTCCTTTATGGATGTTGAAAATTGAAAGTAGTTATGAAGAAGATGAGGCAGTACAGCCTTTGATTGCTGCAACTACTTCATCTCCAGACCCTAACTTTGAATTTACATATGTCAATTGATTTTTAAAGAAACAGATGAAAATATATGTAGGATCATCAAGAACTGCTAGACAAGAGATTTTGCAGGCTATGCATTCCTCTCCACCGGTGGACATTCTGGCCAAATTGCCGTCATTAAGAGAGTTCTCACACTATTCTTTTGGCAAGGAATGAAACATGATATCATTGATTTTGTTAAAGCTTTCCATATTTGTCAGAGACATAAATTTGAGCATTTTAAACCTCCAGGATTGTTTCTGCCATTACCTATACCTAATCATCCTTAGAGACAACTTATCATGGATTTCGTAGAATACTTACCTGATTTTAGTGGATATAACACAATTTTGGTGGTCATTGACAGGTATACAAAGTATGCACATTTTGTAACTTTGTCACACCCTTTTACAGCTAAATCAACTGCTCATCATTTCATTGATTAGATTTGTAAACTTCATGGTTCACCTCAAACTATCACCACTGACATAGATAAGTTTTTTTACAAGCCATTTCTAGAAGGAACTTTTCATTCAATTAGATGTCAACCTGCAATATAAGAATGCTTATCACCAGAGATAGATGGTCAATCAGAAAGGCTAAACCAAACACTAGAGTCTTATCTTAGATGCTTCCGCATTTAGAAACCCGTGACTTGGGAAAGATTGGTTTGGATCAGCGGAATGGTGGTGTAATACAGCTTATCAGAATGGCATTAACACGATACCATATGAAGTTCTTTATGGTACTAAGTCACTGGACCTATCTTTGGAGTATTATCTGATACTATCAATCTTGCAGTAGAAAACATAATTCATCAGAGATGCAGATTGATCAACTATTAAATAACCAACTTCAAAAGGCCCAGTCTAGAATGAAGTAGTTTGCTTACACTAAAGATCTGAAAGAAGCATTGATGAGGGAGATTGGGTACATTTGAAGCTACAAAAACATAAGCAACAAACAGTTTAGTCCTGGGATTGTGCTAAATTGTCAACCAAATTCTTTGGTGCTTTTTAGGTTGAAAATAAAATTGGAACTGTTGCTTATAAACTGAAGCTGCATTTTATAGCAAAGTTCATACTGTTTTTCATGTTTCATTTCTTAAGAAGCATATTGGTGAACTGCCTAGGACAACTACTGCTCTTCCAATTGATGAGTTACAACCAAGAACTGTTCTTAATCCAACTCGTGTGTTGCAAATGAGATTAATTAACTGTGACACTGAACAAGTGGTGCAGTGGCTGATCAAATAGGAGCATATGGCCGAGGAAGATGCTTCGTAGGAGAATGCTTCATTTGTTATGCATCAGTTTCCACAATTTAAAACTTGTCATTTGTTATGCATCAGTTTCCACAATTTAAAACTTGAGGAAAAGCTTAATTTTAGAGGGAGGGAATGTTATGATCCAAGGGCTTTATGGTAAATTCCCACATATTTGATGGGATATTCCTAACTGCTCCTAGCTCATTCCAAAGTAGTTTTTTTAATCCTAGATCAGCTTTATTTCTTCTTCTTTCTGATGCATTCAGTTAGGGAGCTTATAAATACCATGTTATTAGTTAGAGCAATTATCAATTGGTTGATCATTGTTTAGAGCTGAAGAACAACTCCCTTCTTATCTCATATTTCTTTTTTTTCTCATCTTCATTAAGTTGAGGAGTATTTTTTGATTCAAGCCAATATAGCTGAAACTTTTCTTTATTTCAAATTCTTGTTAATTTCGGTTTAGATCATATGGATCATAACAGTGATTATGCATGCCAAATGGGAGAAGATAAATGGAGGGTTTGGGGCTTGAGAGATCAACCCCAAAGTGATTTTCACGTAACCCATAATATGAAAAGCAAACTGAAAATCCCCACTCTAAATAAAAGTTTAGCTTTTCAAAATCAAAGGCATGCCCAAAAGCCCCCATTGTGCGTGCTCTTAGACCATGTACAATGGTTAAACCACAAATAAACAACTCTTGTGGTTTCTTTCAATTAAATATTCAATCTCTCTTCCATCTCATCAAAAGCAACCATAAAAAAATTCCTCAATTTTACCTCCACAATGGTAGACACCACTAAGAAACCACTTCATGGACCCAACTTGATTTTCTCTATCATGCTCATTATTTTTCATATTTAGTATTTAATTAAAATAAATTTGCCAACCCAAAATAAATTGGCATGAGAAATTTAATAATACATTGGTATTTTTATATTTTAGATTTTTTTAAAATTTAAATTTAATTTTGTGTTTTAAAATGATTTTATAAATAAAAATTAAATAATAGGGGAAAAAACAACCTGATTTTTATTAAAATTTTTGCTGTGACATGTGGTGCCACATGATTGGACCACGTGTCCCATGCACTCAATATTTGAAAAGAAAGATGGATGGGACACTGGGACATCACGTGGGAAGCGTCAAAAGCAACCAAAAGGAGCGGTTGCTATAAATACAACCCGTTGGAAGGTTTCTTTGTTAAGAAATCACAAAGAAACCCCACTGCTCATACCCTTAAGAGCATGTGCAATGGATATTATAGAGTGCTTTCGATTCGGAACTAAACCACACTTAAATCACGAAATTTTATAATGTGGGTTTCAATATGGTCTTACTTAAGTAAGACTGGGACTTGGTTGGAGAAAATTGCAACCACCCCAGATTGAGAAAACCCTGCCATCCCATGTGCAGTTGGGCTGCATGTTAGAGTGGGCCATTTTCTTGTCTCCAATGCTGCACATGACAGCCTCTGATTGGACCACGTGGCAGCATTTGTCTCACAATTTTTAATTTTTTTTGCTTCCGTAGGACCCGGGCCCAATCATGTAGTGTCACGTGTCCCAACGAATTTTTTAAAAAGTTCAACTTTTGACCAAAATGAAAATAGTTTATTTTTTAAAACTCCTAAAATTTTTGATTTTGTTTGAAAAATTCTAATTTTTATTTTATAATATAGAAATTAAATTTTGGTTTTTAAAAAAAATCTAAATTACACTACGGAGTATTCTTTTAGAAAAGATATGGTTCTTTTTAATTATGGTTCATAAAATATTTTTTAAAATTGAAATTAATTTTAAATATTAGATTTTATATCTCGAAAGAATTTTATTTTCTCAAAATCATTGTTCTATAATGAAGAACAGTTCATTCTTGCAGAATTAAACCAACTTATACTTCAAATTTATCCTTATGATTCGTAGAATCAAAACCAGTTCATATTTTAAATGTTTCATATTGAACACGTATGCTCTCAATTTTCACATTTTTGTTCAATAAAGTTAGTGCCCAACTATTAGACAATAATAGCTCATAAGATCGGAATAACTTTCCAATTAACAATTAACATCATAAATTCATTTGCAAACTAATTTTGCTTCTGTTCCTTAACGAAAAACCAACGCTTCAAATAATATTAATTCCCTTGTCAAGAGTTGACCATCTCTTTTTTTTATAAAGAAAACACATACAATTTGATCAATTAGCACAAATTTAACATTCCCCACCCACAACATTCATTCACACATGAAATCCTATCTACTAAAGACAACCAACAAACACATGGTTAGGTCCTAATTTTCCGAAATAATTATTTGATCCTGAAACAATCTAGTAATCAAATAAATATAGACCATGGACATACAATTTCTTCATCCCTGAAGGGTGAAGCTACTTTGATTTGAAACAATCACTTTTATGACCATATACGTATTCAACACACACACACACACACTCACATATGTGTCTTAGCGATATATTATGTTCACTATTTCATGGCACACAAAGCAACCAATCAATATTGCATGCATCAACAATTAAACAATAAGATTAATTCCTTTTTATTATTTTATTATCCTCTTTTTCGTTTCATCCAATTTTTTTCTCCATCATCTAATAATTCATGCACCAGTTAATTCATTTACTAGACTTGATTAGAGTTTAAATTGATAAAGAGCTATAGATATGAACACGCAACCTTGCAAATACACAATTATGTTAAAGACAATATTCATTCACCTTTGTATTGAATTCAATTATTCACGAATTCGAATTTGGAGATCCATACATACTAGAGCCATGACTTAGCAAAACGGGAAGAGCCTCGATCTATCCTTCTTCCATCTAAACTTCTTATTTCCTTCTCAAATTTGATTTAAGCAACATCCCTCATCCAATATCCAGTTCATGCATCTGCCACATACACCACCAAACTCATCATCCTATAAGTTCAATATTACTCTTTAAGATTGTTGGAGTAAATGTTGTAATACTTATTCCAATTCAATGCTATAATCAATCTTGGATCATTGTGATAAAAGTTTTCTTGGATATCGATATGAGTCGCGTTGAACACTCTTTCCTTAAGGAGTAATTCAACCCTATTACAAGTTTGGGTTACATGAATTCCCTTCGAGGATAAAACAATCGACAAACCCTCATTTTCTAGGTTTGAATCAAGATAATACTTTTGAGTACCTGTGTTTTTGGTTGCTACGTATGTTTGAAAAATTATGAGAATTTCACTTGTGTTTTGTTTTTCTGTTTGTTGTGTTTTCTGTGTTCTTGTATATCATAACACTGCATGCGAATGCATGTATTTATAGAAAACAAATGTTGTGAAAAGACACAGCATTTCATCATTTTTCACTAAGTCGTGTAGCTATCAGAATTATTATGAACAAATTCTGAATGACACAACCTTTCCTCATGAAATGACACATCCTTTCCTCATGAAATGACATAACATTTCTTCATTCTAGGACAAGTCATGTTAGTCATCATCAATAAAATTAATCCTTATCCTATCAATGGTAAGCTCACAGATAGTTTATACAAGTGTGCACTTCACACCACCGAACTTGCACTACAACACAAAATGGATATAAGGACACTTATATAGGGACGCTTATATAAAAAGTGTCCCAATAAATGTATAATAGGACACTTATGAATTAAACGTCCAAAAGTTATGTGACACATGTTGAAAGCGTCCTAATATATACTACCTCCGTCCCATTCTAAATTGCTTATTTACTTTTTGAGAGTCAAACTTTACAAACTTTGACCCTAAATATAAATTAATATATAAATAATAAATATATCATATAAGATATTGTTAGATTCGTCGTAACATCTATTTTCTAAATATTAATTTTTTATGCTACATTATTATATGTAATTAGATATATTTACGGTCAAACATGCTCATTGAAGACCGTGAAAAAGTAAATAAACAATTTAAAGTGGGACAGATGGAGTATTAAAGTTGAAATGTGAATCTTAAAAGGATTGAGAGATGGTGAAAGAAGAAAAAAAAGGTACAAATGGTCTGGGCGACGGATCTGCCCTTCTGCGAGGTATCTAATGCTGATAAATAAACCCAACGTCCGTAGATAGATGGGAAAAATGTACTATCGGAATCTCCAACCACCGCCTCTTCTGGTGCCGTTTCAGTGTATTCATGTACTCCTGCAAATACGTATGCCGACGTTTGCCACTCGTGAGCTCATTTTATTATAATCAGTCCAAAATTCCGATCTTCTCCTTCAGCACACTCATAATTTCATACTCCCTCCCAATGGCCGAATTTGAGGGTGGACCACTACACTAGCATCTTCGGGTGGACGAATTCCCTTCTCAAGCAAAACCCTTTTAACTGCTAATAATGAGCCAGGGCGGAAAAGACATAAAGAGTATCACTCTCTTGATTCACAGTAGTTTAGTGCGGCCGTTCTGCCACTGCTCCCTCCATCCATACTTAATTTGCACAAAATTCATTTTCACGATCTCTAATAAATAATACCAAGTGAATGTCTCGGGATGAAACTGAGATTACATGTAATAATTTCTTAACATCAGTCTTGGATTGAAATGAGAGTGAAGTTATCGATTCAGGACTAATTGTCTGTTTTCGTGCGTTGTAACCCAGATTCTATGTTGTAGCAGCTTTAGTAGCTACACTTTCTTATAATTTGCTTCCTTTTTAAAATAGGATGTTGCGTTGCGTATTTCCACTATAACCAGGAATCAAAAACCCTTTTTTTTTTCTACTAGTGGTAGTACATGGCACTTTGATCACTTTCTTTCTTAAAAAGTGACATATATTCTTTGTATGCTTGTTGTGAAACCTTTTTTGTGGGTAAACTACCCCCTTCAGATTTTGTGAATAAGCAACCATTTTTCTTCATAAATACTTCCATGGCCCACTAAAAAATGCTTCTTTGTTTTTTCGAAGCTAAAATTTGAAAGCTAAATTTCAATTAATATATTTATATAATAAAAATATCATATGATGTATTGTAAGATGTATCTTAATATATATTCTTTAAATATTAATTTTTTAGTTCGTCTGTTGAAAGACGGTCTTTCCATAAGTTATGGAAAGATCAAAGTTTAAACTGTAAATTAGAATAAATTAAGATAAAAGCTTGGGTTGCATTAATCAAGTCAAAAACTTATAACTACTATATGTTGCATAGTAAATTTTTTAATATTACAACTAAAACCTTTTACCTTTGTATAATTCTAATTAAACCCCGTCTTTCCATAAGCATGTGGAAAGACTGTCTTTCCCAAAACTCTGTCTAATTTTTTAATGCAAAATTACTATATGTAATTACAAATATTGGTGGTCAACCATGATAATTGAAAACTGGAAAAAGTAAATGAGTAATATTTAGTGGGACATGGGGAGTATAGTCTCTGTATAAAAATTTATACTTTTCATTTTTGTTTGTTTCATTTAAAGGTTTTATGGATAATACGCTGGTATGGAGGAAGTAATATATTTGATACAATATTTTTAGGTGTATGAATTTATGATGGATGAAACGAGTGAGTAAAATTGGATTTATAAAGGGGAAAAAGAATGAATTGATGAAATTATAAAAATCTTGCTAAAAAGAAAAGGTATGTCAATATAAAAGAGACAACTAAAAAAATGTCTCAAATATAATGAAACCTAAAGCATACTAACTTTAATTTTTTTTTTATAAAAACCATTATCTCTCCAACTCACCTAACAACGACAACTCGCTATATGCATTTTTTATTGCAAGTTAAAATGTACAGAGATGATTGAGAAAAGATAGGGAAAATTATAAAATAAATGAAAATAATACTCCCTCTATTTTGTTATTTATGACACACTTACTATAAATTGATGTTTTCTTTTATTTGGCACTCTTTCTATTTTTGGCAAGATTACTTTAATTTCATCTACTCATTCTACTTTTTACTTTAGACATTTAATTTCATACATTCATTTTCTTCACTTAAATTCAAGCACCTAAATCTATGGTGCCATAAATAGAAAAACGGAGGAAGTATTTTTTTCCTTTTAAAAAATACTCCATTTGTCATATTTTACACTGCATTTACATTCTCCATTTAGTAAAAAAAAATTAACTTTGAATGTAAAACTGAATTAGTGTATAAGTATAAATACTTTTGAGTAGTATCTCATTAAATTTGTTGTAATATGTGTTTTAAAATATTAACTTTGTATTTAATATACATAAAATATTAAGAATCAAATATTTTTTTATTCAATTAATGAAAGTCAAAGAGTAAAAGTGTGCAATTTAAAATTGTATAGGGAGTAACAATCTTATGAATTAGACTAAAATGAAAGCGTGAATGAAAGAATATTAGCTTATTCTTTTTTAACAAATCAGCGAGGGCAACGGTAATTGTTCTTCAAGGTTCCGATTTGGGAACGGTGAAAGACTGAAAGTTGTTTAATTCATGAAACTAACTCTAATCAAACTAGGCAGAGTCCTTGCTGTTGTACTGTAGTCGCGGTTAGCTTTTGACTGTCAAAGCGATTTTCAAAGCATCACGAGAAATTGCTACTATTTTTATTCTCTTTTACTGCTACCTCTATCTCAAATGAAATTGCACTCTTACTTTTGAACACTATTCTCCATCAAAATTTAATTACATATTTAAATAGATATATGAATAATAATATGATCTTATATGATATTGTTCAATTTGTCGTAGTAAGTAGGTTCTAAATATTATTTTTTATTTGCTGTTATTATACGTAAACAAACATATTAACAGTCAAATAAGTCTTTTGAACAATATACAAAAAGTAAGAGTCTAACGCTTATTGGGACGAAGGGAGTATATTTTTGATTGTGTAAGCATATTCTCGGCCATTATTACATCATCTAAAGTACTCCCCATGTCCCAATCATTTCTGCACATTTTTTGATCGATTTTCTCAAGTCATATTTGACCATAAATAACTTTAGTTACGTATACTAATGATGTATCATAATTTGATATTTAAAAAATATATGATGCAAAAAATTTAACAATATATCACATGATGGCATTGACGTTTATGTACTAATTTAAATTTATGAACAAACATGTTTTGCAAATGTTGATTAAAAATGTGCAGAAATGGATGAGACGGAGGGAAGTAGTAGAGAAATTCACAGAAATTTGGTTTCATTCCATTTAACTATGCTCCTAATATGTTTTGAGATTATCACTAAATATTAACAATCTGTTCATTTACCAAACATAACATATTTTAATGAAATAAATGGATTAAATAAATAATGCTACTAAAATTTAAAAATTTAATAAATGTTAAGCTTAGATGAGTGTTTTCCTATTGTCTAAATTTAAAAATTTAATAAACGTTAAGCTTAGATGAGTATTTTCCTATTGTCTCCGCCCGTCTACTCCTTTATGTTTCGAACACTACCAATTCAACTCTATTCACCATCTCTACTTTTCATGCGTTTTGTAGGGATAATATTATCATTAGAAACGTTAGACTAATATTGACTTAGTTAAACACTAATAATTGTGAAAACGTTTTAGAAATGAAATGTAATAAATGTTAAGGAATAAGAAACCTAAAACTTCACTTAAAATATATGTATTTAAAGATGCTTTTTTGAACTTGTGGATCTCTTAAACTATGCCAAGAGATCACTACTTCAATACTAAAAATGAACCTCGATTGGAATTCATATACTATATAAAGGATTTGTCAAAATCTCAAAACTAATCATAATGATGTACATGAAGAGACCAGACTATTCATTTGTCTCACCTCTATTTGCACTTCTACTTTTTGACCGCATATATTATCGTATATGATATTGTTCAATTCATCGTAACAAGTATAATTTTTTAAATATCAACTTTTTATTTGCCGTTATTACACGTAGGTAAATATATTAACGATCAAAAATATTTTTTGAACAACATGATAATGATTGCAGTGCAAATTTAGGTGGGACGAAGGGGTGTACCTTATAACTTTTAATATACGTGACGGGGGGACATTTAATATGAATCTCACAATCAATAATAAACGCTCCACATAATCAGGCAAATTCATTATTACTAAACTCAGTATATAAATAAATCATTAATCTACGAGTGTTCCAAACTATTCCTACATATACAAAAAATTTACAAATTACAGAGTCGTTAACTCGTTGTTCTAATTATTATAAAACGGAAATGGGATCCCAAAGACCAAACTGAAAAAAGTCTATTCATCACGTGAAGGGCCGTTTCCATGTGACCTCCGTCAGTCATTGTTCCTTTGCTTCCTCATCCTGTCCGTACGGACAGAATGACGCTCCTCCGTCATCCACCACCGGCCGCCGCCACTAAGCGCTTTCTGTAGTCACCCTTTATCATCTCCAAAGTCGTGTCATGCACCAGCGACTTCACAATCTCGCGTTGGATCTCCTCCACGATTTC
>JAULKJ010314732.1:0-10770 GCA_032355405.1 Rubia balearica | reverse complement strand
ACAGAGATGAAGGCAGACGGAAACAGCGGAGGCGAACTTTGTATATAACACTAACAACTAGGTTGACTTTCACTAATCAACGATCAACCTTTGCTTAACTTTTTATATATAAACACTAATAACTAGGTTGACTTTTGGTACTAATCAACGGTCAACGCTTACTTAACTTTCTATGTATAAACACTAATAACTACGTTAAGTTTAGCTAGTCAACGATCAACAGTTACTTAACTTTTAATGTATAAACACTAATAGCTAAGTTGACTTTAACTAATCAACGTTCAACAGTTACTTGACTTTTAATATATATACACTAATAATTAAGTTGACTTTAACTAATCAATGGTAAAACCTTATTTTAAATTATTTGTGTGTATATATATATCATTTTTTCTTAATCCAATGTATATATAAATTTTCTTAATTTCTTTACTCAGGTTTATATTAATAGTTTTGTACTTTTATGGATCTTATTTAATTAACCTTTTATTAATTTTTTAATCCTCTAAATTTTTTTTCACAATAATTAGTTTTTTTTAAAAAAAATTACTGACAAACAATTTTACTTTATTTGATTAACATTTATACCTATCTATAGTCTCTATATATTAAAAGGGGGAATCAAAGGGTAAACACTGATGTTCGTCCCTCTCCCTTCGTCATTGTCAAAAATCCCCCTTTCTTCACCACCTTCAAAACCTTCACCTTTCCTCCTTTCATGGCGGCATTCAACAACACCCCTTCTTCCCTGTCTTTCAAGAGGGTCTCTAAAAGGGTCGGGACTCACCATGGCAGCTTCCGTTGTGACAAGGCTCACAGTTGCTTCATGATTCGCCTCACAGACGCCTTCTCCAAAGCCCAGATCGTCCGCTCCCGCAACCCGCAGGTAACCATCTCGGTTTTCTTGCTTATCCATACTCCATATCGATTTGGGCACGTCCTTCTTAGATGTTTTGTCGTGTTAGCTGTGAATGTGAGTGTTTCTTGATGTGTAGATTAATTGTTTGTTGAAATGTCTGACTGAACTTCCAGATTTTGAAACGTTGGATACCGTGCTTGATAACTTTGGGGTTTATGACCCGATTCGTCATCGCTATGATCATCTCCAGAAGGGTTTTGAGGAGGTTTTCGGGCATGAGTTTATCACTAAGCTCAGTAGTGCTGGTTTATATTATAAGGTGACCAAGTTTGCTTCTTTATAAGGTAACATTAAGCTCTAGTTCTATTTTCTAATAGCTCGGTGTGTTTGTGTGTTTTTTTTTGTTAGCATTTTGGAAAGGAGATTATTGCTAAAGAGCTTAGTGTCGATGAAGAACATCCCGATGTGCAGAGATTGTTCTTAGCTGTATATAAGAGATTCATAGAGGTAGGGTTATCGCTCCTTATTTCTTAGTGATTATTTGAATGATCTTCTTGTAATAGTGACAGTATTCTCTTTGAGAGAATTCATGATACCTGTGTAAACAAGAAGAAAAGAAAATATAGGTTGTGAACCTAGCTTCTTTCGTAATTAGGACAACAACTAACGAATGTAGGGTCATCGTAGAAGATTTCCTCATTCTCGTGTATGTCTTGTAATCGTAATTGGAATTATTGTTTGTAGTTTGTTCTTTTTTCTACCTCTTCTCTTAGGTGCTTAGCTATAATCTATGTCAGAAAACTATAATTTGAAAGATGGCTTTTTTATGCATTTGTGAATCACAAAGAAGATGATGGTTTTATATTATCTTTATATGGTAAACATTTATATCCAGAACAGTTGCACTATGGAAAAGATTTTCTTGATTTATTTCTTGCTAAAAGATTTGAACTTTGAGGGGAAGAATACATTTTCCTATAGCAATATGTAGATAGTAGATAACCGTGCCAAAAGCAACCTTATGCTACAAGATGCTGATAGTCAAAACCACGTCAAAATTTATCCTTGAAGATTGTGAAAAAAGGGAACAAAAAATGAATCTTAAATTGGGACAGAAGTAGTAAGATTTACTAGATTTCCTATAAAAGTTTTACTATCCTGAAACTTGTGCTCTAAATAAGATCTTAAAAAATTCGGACATAATGGTTGTACTCATTATGCAGGTTTGATATGATTACAACTCGTATGGAACAGTACATCCAACGACAATCTAGGGATTTGGTTGATAAGGCATATACAAAGTTTGTGAGTTATTGGTTCCAACAATTTCATTCTCATAAATGTTCAGTAGTTTTCATTTTTGAATGCTGACTTGTTCCCCCTCGGTCCCTCACCTACCTGATGCTTAATCTGATCTTAGTCTTTGGTAATTCCATTCTTACATAGCTTCAAGGTTAGCGTTCATCTCTGTCGAATTCAAGTTTCCTTTTTTTGTCTACTGCGAATTCATTTTTTGCCCATTACCATTGCATCTCTTCTCCCTGCTCTAATTTTATCCCTTCCAAGTCCATGTTTAAAGTTTTGTGTATTCCTTTTTTACTTTTTTTGGTTTTTCCCCACAATTTAAATGATAACACACACAAGGTGTTCGGCCGACCTGTTCCCTCACCTACTTTATGCTTAATCTGATCTTAGTCTTTGGTAATGCCATTCTTACATAGCTTCAAGGTTAGCGGTCATCTCTGTCGAATTCAAGTTTCCTTTTATTGTCTACTGCGAATTCATTTTTTGCCTATTACCATTGTATCTCTTCTCCCTGCTATAATTTTATCCCGTCCAAGTTCATGTTTGAAGTTCTGTGTATTCCTTTTTACTTTTTGGTTTTTCCCCCACAATTTAAATGATAACACACACAAAGTGTTCGATGATTTTTCTGAGTAACAGTCAATCACAACAGTACTTATGAGTATTTAGATACCATGTCATTAGTTGATAAAGACATGTAGTTGTTTTGCTTCTTATCATCTTCCGTTCCTATTGAGTAATGTATTCCGGCTGTTGCTTTTTTAAATTCCTGTTACCTTGTCCGGATGCCCTTCTTCCTCCTTAAAGTGTGTAATTCATTAAGTTTTTGGATATATCATCTTTAATTTTAGAAGTTGAACGTCCGGTGTTTGATATTTGTTGTGGTTGACAAACTTTTGTAGACCTCAGGTATAGTACGGTTTTCGTTACACATACTGTGATTGTTCATGTTCTGATTCACTAGACTCTATCTCCCTAAAGGTGCCATTTTGCCCATCAACAATTTCCCTTAGTTATGGTAGAAGAGGTTGTCTGCATGCTTTCCCTTCCAGTTACCATTTTTTGGGGTTTCATTAGTCTTGATGCTGCTTTATGTGTGGAATAGAGAGTTCCCTAATGCCAGTATCAATATATATGGCCTGGTGAACATTAAGGTATGCTACTCGATCCCTAAATGTTAATGAAGGATTTGTAGATATCTTTGAACAGTGAAGTGAGAACTGCCATCCATGTAATTCACAAGCATTTTACTTGCCATGGGCGATGCTATGCTTAGATGTTATTTTTGGTTCTCCAATCATGCAAGATCTCTTGGGTATCATAGCTGAACATCTCTACTTTTTTACCATTCTACATCCACTTCCTCGTGGCAGAAATATTTTCAACACACCACAGTGGGTGTATCCTTTTGATTTTTCGTACTTTTATTTGTGTTTTATTTTCTTACATACACACTACTGCACATATTTACATGCTAAACACAGGCACAATTGAACAAAGAAAGCATCGTTGGTCTATATGTTCATGTGAGATGTTATCTGTGATAGACCTATAGACCACTTAGGTTCAGTAATGTTATAATTCTACATTTTGTATTTTCCCCGCCTTCCTATACGTTGTTCCTTAACCACTATAACATAGACACAAAATAGTGCGGCGGTTCAGGTACTTTAAGCCAGCACAGGCTTCTACCCAGCCAGAAAGAATAGATTCGATTTTCAGCGGTAGGTCCTATCGTTTTAATCGGTGAGAGACATGGATTTCTCGAAAGAACATATAGCAGGAAAACTTTATATGTCTCGTGGTTATTTATGCATGTTCAAGAATGTCGACACGGTGCCAATCTCTCTATTGCTCTGCTATACTAGGCAAAATTTCTGCCCAATTTCCACCCTAGAGTTGACAGATACCTAGTACTAACAAAAGCGACAAATCTGGTATATCGGGAAGGTGACACTTCATGCTTTGAAATGTTGCGATGGCCTTGATTACTCGTTTTGTCCCAGGGGAACCTGTAGAGGGAGCATTTTTTCTTATTAATTTCACTGATTTGAAAATCCTAAAATAACCCCTGCCTTTAACCTCCAACACCCATCTTCTTCCTCCTCCTGTTTCGAGCCTTTCCACCGCTGAGCTTCCTGGACTCCCTTTACCGACTACACATACTACCCCCCACCTCTCCACCAATCGCCGCCTGCTCCTTCCACCTCTGCCAATCGCCGCCTTCTCCGTCCACCTCCGCCAATCGCCACCTCCTTCTTTCGCCTCAGCCTATCGCCGCCTCCGCTAATCGCGTTCTCGTCTCCGACAATCTGGTTCTCCTTCCACCTCCGAGTTCATCTTCCTCCTCTGCCAATCGGGTTCTCGTCTCCGACAATCTGGCTCTCCTTCCACCTCCGAGTTCTTCTTCCACCTCCACCATTTGGGTTCGCCTGTCCGACAATTGTCGCCGTGTTCAGAGGGTTAAAGTAGGGTTGTGGTGGGGTTGAAAGTGTTTGGCTGCACAGAGGGAGATAAGTTTGGAGGCGGCGGAGAAGGTTGAGGTGGCAGAGATGATTGAGAGGTGGTAGGGTTTGGGCATTCAAGGGAGGGAGAACAGTTTGGAAAAAAGAGAGATCTGGTGGGAAGGAGGGTTTGGGTGGGATAGGTTTAGGTGTAAAATTTTAAATGTTTTAAGGGTAATTATGTCTTTTGTTAGGTATGTTTTTTCTTAAAATAGAAAGTGTGCAGATTTGTCAGGAACAACCAAAAAAAGAAAAGTGTGCATATTCCAATGCTTGGACAGAGGGAGTATAAAAGTCAAACGGTCGATTTACTGAGGTGAATAAATATCCTATAAAGTAAAAACAATTGAATAAAAATTTCTTTGTATGCACAAAAAAACACTTTACACACTAAATCTAATCTATAGCTTCCATTTCACACAAAATTATATGGCATTACATACAATTCCAGTAATCTTTAGCTTCCATTTCACACAATGATTATATGGCACAAATTAATTTTAGAAGCATGACTTTTTTATGTGAAAGATGATGTATATTCTTACAAAGCCTTAGATTCGAGCACCAGGCAATGCTAACACAGTAACATGGAAAATGCTGTGCATCCGGAAGTAAAACAACTGAAACAGAAAATGATGGTAACAATTAACTCGCGCGCTATTGACAGAGAGACAATCATAAAACACTAGTATATATGTTAGCACAGGCCAGCAACTCTAGCACAAGAGCAGCATTTTCATACTGCAGCTGAGATGATCTGATAAACCTTCTCAAACACAAGCTAGCTACTTCTAAAACCATGGTCATCAAAAAACACAACATAAAGAAAGAAACAAGAGTCGGATATGCAATCTACAGACAAGATAGCTGCAGAAGCAAATCCGTCTAATTATTCACGACATACATGATCGGAGGCAATCCAGCAAGCAAGCCCCATTACACGAACAATCTGAGCTTACTTCCACTTCTTGAACTTTCCCCCTCCAAACATACCGTGCTTCTTGTGCTTACCGAATTTCCCATGCTTTCCATGCTTCCCATGCTTGAATTTCCCATGTCCATAGCCACCGCCATGAGCAAAGCCACCACCGTGAGCATACCCACCACTGTGTCCATACCCACCACCATGTCCTCCCATGTGAGAACCACCATGAGCCATATGAGAAGCACCTAATGCAGCTGCAGCAGCTGCGGCACCTCCAGCTAGCATAGCTCCCATGCCGCCGGATCCATGCCCTGAAAGTCAAGAAAGTAAACAATAGTTACATTACAATGTATAGTCAACCCCGTCACCAACGGAAGGAGCTCCTACTCTTAGTGATCTGAAGACGGAACTTTGGGAATGTAAAACTATGCTATAAAGGGAATGTAAAACTACGCTTAAAAAATTGCATATTCAATTTGTGAATCGCAGTAACTCCTCTCAATCCAAACTAGTACTGGCCCGGCAGAAAGGTGAATCCAACCACTCTCACATAATTGTTGTATAACAGATTAAAAGGGGGAAAAAAATCAACTCACCAACTCAGCTACCTCCCTACAGCATTTAAGTACAGGTTATTTTTTTGAAACAACATTTTAGTTCAGGTTATAATGATTCAACACTTCATTAGTTCATGACAAAATGGCCAACACAACTATTACCGCAGATATACATGAGAAAAGCAAATAGCAACATGGCATCTGCAAAAGGTTTCACTTAAACACGACACAAAGAATATAAGAATGGCTCATAAGCAAATATACCTGAATGATGAGCAGATGGGCCGCCTGGATAACCAGCAGGCGGGTAACCTTGAGGAGGGTAACCAGAAGGCGGGTATCCCTGAGGAGGATATCCACCTTGCGGAGGATAGCCACCACCATGTTGCGGAGGATAGCCACCACCATGTTGCGGAGGATCGCCACCAGCCGGAGGGTAACCCTGTGGAGGATAACCGCCTTGTGGGGGATATCCACCTTGTGGAGGGTATCCACCAGGATAGTGTCCATGAGAAAACAATCCCTTGTCATGTTCATCACTTCCGTCCTTGCCACCTCCCATTTTCTTCTCACTTCAAATTCCTACCACCTACACAACATAATACATCACATGTTATTTTTAAACAATCAGGATGCCACAGAGATCATGATATTATCCAACATACAGCTTACCAAATCCAACTTATAATTGTAAAATTGCGAAAGTTAATCATGTATAATGGCCATCAGATACCAATGTTCTGATGAAGAAAAATATTACAGACCAGATTTCAGGGCGAACCTCAACAAGATTGAATGAATCAATGAATGAAGCAGTAAATTCTAGACCTAAAAATTAAAAGAAATTCCAAATCACTAACCTATGTCATCAAATCCTAAATCACAGACAGATGATAACAAAGTAAACACTCAGTTATTTTAACCATAGCTATCACAATTGCACCTAAGTAATTCAATATTCATCGATAATTACAATGAGATCAACGAAATTACACGGCACAAATCGAAAAATGAAGCAAAAATCCTTCGTCTACCATCAAAACAGTTACTCTAACCATAGCGATCACAATTGCACCTGATTAATTCAATATTCATCGATGAATACAATGAGATCGACGAAATTAAACTATACAAATTCAAAATCGAGCAAAAATCCTTCAAACTCCATAAAACTGATCACGATTAAAACAAAACAGGATCACACAATTGAAAAATCCTTCATGCAAACGTCACGCGTGACTCTCTGTAGGGAGGAGAATGCTTACAGCGCTTGTCGGTGCACGAGAATCAATGCAGTGAAGAATGCAGGGGGTCGGTTTGTAGATAAATAGAAAGCAAAAGCTTATGAAGATATTTAAAGGCTCTTTACCTTTTTACGCGTGGTTTCATTTTATTTATTGGTATATACTGATGCATCACCTAATTATGTCAAATTGTTATTTACTCCTTACAATTTGCTACTCCCAGCTAAACCTGCACGAATCACTCGCTTTTTAATTCTATTTTTTTAAAAAAAATCATTGAAATAAGAGTTCGTCTCTTGAAAGACGGTATTTCCATAAGTCATGAAAAGATCAAGGTTTAAAGTGTAAATTAGAGAAATAAAGATAAATTTTCGGGTTGCATGAACCGGGTTATACATTTTATAACTATTACATGTTGCATAATAAAATTTTAATATTGCAACTAAGATCTTTTACCTTTTATTATTTTAATTAAATCCCGTCTTTCCATAAGTTTATGGAAAGACGGTTTTTTCCAAGACTTTACCTTAAAATAAAGTGAATTAAACTGATCTATTATATTACCTAAATTATTATTATTATAGACTGAGACGATACAACATGTACCGAAAAACAACTAAATCAAACTGCAAATGATAAATACCGAATATGATATGTTTTAAATACGAAAATAATTATAATCAAGTCTCATTCATATAAAGTTATCAATCATACAGTGAAAATATAAATATTCTTTATTAAATTTTTGGAAACATAAGGTTGGTGTTTAAAAATTTTATTTCAAATTTTTATATAAAATAAAAATTACATTTAGAGTATTTCTATAACTATTTTATTTCATATTCATCTTCGTCCCCTTCTTTGTCGGATGACTAATTTTATCCAAAACCCCAACGTCCATTCCTTTTAATCTAAGATACCAACGAGATTTAGAGGCAGTGTACTGGAGCCTAGAGGCCAATATCGATGTTGCTAACTTGCCACTGTTATATAAACCTACATAGTTTTGTTCAGACAATAATATTATTAATATTTTTTTAAATGAATTAATCTAAAGTAAATTATTATTGTTTATGTAAAATTGTTGCTATATGATTCTAAACTATTATTGTTTAGGTAATTGATAAATTGAAATCTTTCAAAGATAAATCATTTGAAAAATGCTCATCTAATACTATTGTGACATATATTACTCCCTCCGTTCAAAAGAGTTTGACACACTTTTTTACACTTTTTTCTCAAGACTTGTTGACCATTAATAATTTTTGCTACATATGTTAAAATCATGTAAAATTTTAATATTTGAAAAATACATACTACGAAGAATCCAACGATACCTCACATGATAATACTACTACTTATATATTACATGAAATTTATGGTCAAATGTGTTTTGAAAAAAAATGGATAAAATGGTGTGTCAAACTCTTTTAAACGGAGGGAGTACTGTTTTGTTGTCATTTTCCCGGTAATTGAGGGGCCTAGTGTACAAATATACTTCATCCATCCCGCAATGATCTTCTTAATTTCCATTTTGGAATGTCCAACAATGATTTTTCCTATATCTATTCTTTCCATTTTTAGTCTAACAACCATACCTAAAATATCACTTTTCAACCTTTGCCCCTCACTTTTCAACCTTTGTCCCTCACTTTTCAACTTTTGTCCCTCACTTTCAGCCAATGTCCCCACTTTCTTAATATTTGTGTCATTTTTATTTCGTAACATCATTATGGGACGGAGTAGTAGTTAATAAAGGGAAGTGTTTGTAATTACATCATACTACAAAAGCGTGTTTGTAATTGACCCATAAATATATTTACCTTCATATTTAGGGATTGGGATTTGGAAAAGAAATCAGATTCCACGCGTTCCTTGGACGCGTAAATGGCGTGTGTCAGAGCATATTTTCTTCCTTTATCCTCCAATGGACACGTGTACGAAGGCTCTTCATTTTATTTGTCTTCCTCCTTATTTTTCTCCTTTGGATTGTTTTATTCTTTTTTCTTTTCTTTTAAAACGATTGTTTTTTCAATCGAGAGATTGTCTCCATTAATCTAGTGAACAATGTGCGGTTCCGACACGCTAACCCAATATTAAGTACAGTAAGTTATTTTTATATAAGTTGACATAAATGAAGAGAAAATAGATGATTTATTTATTTTACATAAAAAGAAAGTGGATAGTTTCATAAAAATAAACTAAAGAAAAGGTCTGAGATAGTAAGTAATGGGAAAATTAAAGTTTAAACTGTAAATTTGAAGAAATCAAAATAAAAATTTTGGATTGTATTAAACAATTTATAACTACTGCACGTTGTATAATAAAAATTATATATTGCAATTAAATATTTTTCTTTTTTATAAATTTAATTCAACCTCGTCTTTTTACATGCCTATGAAAAAACATTCTTTTCCAAGATTTTGTCTTAAACTAATGAGGAATAATAATTTGCATGTGATTTTTTGAAAACAAATAGTAGGATCGTTCTCATTAACATATATAAATGGTTTGTAAATTTTAGTGATAAACAAGGACTACTGTTAGTCTATCTTCTATTACAATTTGATGAACTAATAAATTATTGAAAATCATAACTAAAATGAGAATACTTATCTGTAACAAGGTGGGATGGATGAACTCCCACAAGGATGACTCACACAGTTTGATTGAGGGGTCTCCCACTTGAGCTCTACACTCACATGGTGTATCAGAGCATGCTCCACGTCAACCTGACGTATAGAGACTTAAAGACCATCATTTATTAAAGGGGATAACTTCTCCGAGTTACGTCTGATCAGTCGAACACAACGCCTTGATTGCCTTAGTGGCTAATTACACTACTACTAAGCTGAAATTGTGGTAAAGGCGCACCATATTTGGAAGATCGAAGACAAAACAGTCTAAACTAAAGTAAGAAATGTAAACCAGCAATCATGGTCTGTGACGTTTCCGCCGATCACTACAAAATAAAAATTACCAGATTTACCATTTTTGGTTTTCGTTAGCACTGACTTAAGTCGTGCGCCCCTCGCAATTGTGCACCGTCATAACTGGGCGTGAGCCCCGCTGATAAGCAAACGCTGAGCTGGGGTTCCGTCAACTCCGTTTGAATGGACTTCTTCTTGCTACAACGAATGGCCACCGCCTTCTTTTTCCGGGAAAGTGAATGAGCTCCGTCGTCTGGTCAATTTTCTTGGAAGTGCAGGCTCCTTCGCCATCGTCGTGGTTGCCGGACCTTATCGTTGTCGCGGCGAGCAATTGCGCTTTTCCGTGTCACTTTGTTGCCCTGTCCTACCTGACTCTGATCAACCTCATATCTATAACTATAACTATAACTAAAAGAATGAATTTAAAAAAAATGGGGTTAACCACC
>JAULKJ010314721.1:0-10771 GCA_032355405.1 Rubia balearica | reverse complement strand
TGAAAATCCAAGAACATGGAATTAGAACTTCTTGTCGGGTAAATGATGTTAATCCTGCTAGAATGTGGGTTGTTATCATTTTTATCCTAAGGTAGCACTAGAATCTTGAATGTTGGTTGTTCTACGTTAAACCTAATAAATGCTTTATTGGGCTTAGCATTTGGTAGAATGCTTATAGTTGTTATCAAATCTATGGTTTTTTGTGTATGATGTCATTGATGAAAGACCTTTAGGCATTGTTTGTCTAAAATTACCATTATTTAGGTTTGCAAATAGTCGATGATCGCTTTTGTGAATTACTAACTAAGAAATAAATTTTTATCTTCGAAATGGAAGTGATAGCATTCACCAAAGGTAATCAATGTTATTTAATGAGTGATCTATAAGAGGCTTGGAAGTGAAAATCAATTGCGCTCAAGGTTTTATCATTTCTGTTTTTATCCCTTTTTCTTAGTTTGTTGTATGATTAATATAATTACCTTGATTTGCTAGTTATCTTTTTTTAATTTCATAACTTAGAAAAACCAACCAAAACCCCCTATTAAAATGCTTATATATATATATCTATATATATATATGCTTATATCCACCCCTATATGCATGAACCCTTAGGAAAATCCCTCTTGTCCATGGATGATCCCGATTTGCCACTATCTATTCAATTGTATTTAGGAAGCACTTTATGGCTATAAATTATATCTTTGAGTGGTACGATGACGACCTCCCACATTTGATTAGTTATATGTTACATTGTTAAGTATTCAATGTGCATTTGTGTGAGGTTGATGTTATATAATATACACATTTGTTTAGTTATATGTTGAATATATTTGTGTTAAGTATGTATAAGTTATTTATTATCTGTATGATTGTTTTCATGTGTTGTTGATTGTTCATTTTGAATTAGATTTGTATTTGTTTAGTTATATGTTGCACTGTTCAGTATTAAGTGTGTATTTGTTAGTTATACTAAGTATGGATTTCATTTTCATTTTTTGTTTGTTTTTTATTTTGAATAAAAAATTGCACCTACTTAATTATTTGTTGTATTTGTTAGTTTGGATATGGAATTGCACCTATTTTGAATAAGAAATTGCACCTGCAAATGGTTTATTATACTCATTTTGCTATTGATTGTTTATTTTGATTTATGAATTGCATTTGTTTACTTATATATATATATTCCATTTTTTAGTATTGAGTGTATACTTTTTAGTTGAACTACAGATGACTTACTATTCTCATTTTTATGTTGATTGTTAATTTGGATTTACGAATTGCATTTGTTTATTTATATATATTGCATTTTTAAATATTGAGTGTATATTTGTTAGTTTGACTTTTGATTTTTGTTTGTTGTGTATTTTTTATATTGAATTAGGAATTGCATTTGTGTTGTTATATGTTATATTTTTTTAGCAATTAGTGTCTACATATTTTTGTAGGAGCTCTATCCAAACCTGTTGTTAAGATAGTTTTTGAAGTTCCGAGTTACCAAAAGAAGAAGTACCCTCACAAGAAAATATAATAAAGTTTGAGAAATCATGTGTCTTTTAGGGTAGGTTTTATTTGCATAATTTGTTTTTTAAGTTTTTTCTGCTGGTTTAATGATTATGTATATATATTTTTTGTGCATGAGGTATAGTTGCTGAATTGTCTGAGTAGTCTGTGAGACTATATGCGGATCAGACTCCAAATATTCCCGCTCCGCCAGCTGTTTATAAGAGTTCTCCTCTTCCTAAACCTTGGAAGAAAAGATCAAACGTTACTATTTGGAATAAGAAGGATGACGACTATGGATCTCAATCTTTTAATTATGATTCATTGATGAGTAGCATTTCAGATGTTAGTGCGAAGATGAGTTATCCAACTGTGACTGTGTGTTGCACAAGTTGGTGATTGTAAAAAATGTTTGGATGTTCCAGGTGTTGTATTTGTTTACTTTAATATAGTAGTATGTTGTTTTTAATGTGTATTTTTTTCTACAGGCTATATTTATTTACCTAAATATTGTATATGTTAGAATGATGTTTTAATCAGTTACTTTTGGATTTTTTGTAGGTACAGTCACGGTATATGTAGTTGGGTAAAGCACCAATGCTTCTGCTGGTGATATTGATGCATATAAAGATAATGTTGAGGATGATGTGCATGAAGATGATGTCATGCAAGAGGATGAAGTTATCGGGGTCAATGTAAAGTTTGTGGATCCATTATTGATCAAGATGAGGTTTAGGTTGAAGTGTCTGAACCTCATAATGGTATTCCTGGAGCGAGGTTCATGACGAAGTTCCTGAACCTGATAATGTTGTTGATGAAGGAATAAAACTTCAGATCTTTCTGTTGAAATTTCATGTTATGTATTGTTTACTTAGATATTTCATTTATTTAATTAAATTTTGCATTTCTTATAGTATTGTGTTGATCAATTTTTAATTTAATTTTTTAGGTATAGTGCCACGGGATGTTGTGGTGAAAGATTCAGGTAATGTTGGTGTATCAGATGTTGTGGTGATGATGATGAGAAGTTTTGATGACCTATTTGGTAATTGTGATGTAGAGGAAAATCAAGATGTTTATGAGGAATTTCATGAGGATGATGTTCAAGAAAATTATGTTGATCAAGTTGAGGTTCGGGATGTAGTTCATGAAGAACAAGTTGAAAATGAGGCTAAGATGAAAAAAAAGAAGAAGTCGTAAACGAAAATGTTCTATATGGGACAGTAGAAGTTGTTGAAGAAGCCTGATGGACAAAAGAAAAAAAAGAAGAAGAATAATTCAAATGAACAAAAAGATGACGAAATTAGTTGTTGTAGAAGTTAGTGGGAGGAAGAGTGGATGACGAAATTTTGTACTTTAGGAAGGAATAAAAAATTGGTTGTGGAGAAATTACAAGGTGGAAATGTGGTTGCTACTGGCAAAAAGCAGCACAATTGTGTGAAGAAACAATTTGTCCAGTGGTGGTGACGAGGACAACTTGTAAATTTTTTGTCTTTTTAAAATTTTTATATTCAGTGTTTTACTACAATATGTTTTTAACTTACATGTGGCATTAGTTAAATTTCACTGTGTAGTAGTTAGTAATACTGTGTGACTTCTAATTTGAATTCTAATTAGATTTACTATTTTTTATTTAAATGTTGTATTTCTTAGCATCAAGTTTGTTGAAGTTAGTAGTATTGTGTGTGACTGTTGGTTGATTTTCAATTAGATTTGTATTTGTTGGTTTACATATTGCATTACTTAGCATCCAATAAGTAGCAGTTAGTAATTTTGTCTGTGACTGCTGGATTGATTCTAATTACACTACCACCGAAACCCCCCACTAGCATTGGTTTATTGGCACCCGTTTTGAAAACCGATGCCTAAAATGAAATGAAACCGGTTTAATTCATGATAGCACCGATGTTTTTGAAATTCGGGGATAACCGAGCATCGTTTTACAAAACACTGGTGCCCAAACCAGTGCTTGAAAATATCTATCACCGGTTTTATTCGTTTTAGCAATGGTGTTTTGAGGAACTGTGATAAACAAGTATCAGTTTTCAAAAAACCAGTGATCAAACTGGTGGTTGAAATTTTAAAATGTCAATCTTCATGCTAAAAGTTTTAAATTTTTCTTGCAAGAATTTTTGTGTTCTAGGTGCAGTTGCGCCCAAATTTGATGAGCTAAAAGTAAACTCATTTTTTAAGCATCCAAAATGGTTGTTTCTTTTGTTAACTTTAGCTAATAATTAGGTTGATTTTACCTAATCAACGATCAACTCTTACTTAACTCAATATATATAAACATGAATAAAAAGGTTTAGCTTTAACTAATCAACGTTCAACACATAATTGACCTAGTATATATAAATTTGAATAAATTGACTTAAAATAATCAATAGTCAACATTTACATGACTTAGTATGTGTAAATACAAATAAAGAAGTTTTACTTTAACTAATCAACGTTCAACCTTTAATTGACTTAGTATATATAAATATAAATACAAATTTTTGACTTTAGCTAATCATCGGTGTACCCTTACTTGACTTAGTATATTTAAATATATATATAAAAATATTTGACTTTAACTAATCAACGTTCAACCCTTAATTGACTTAGTATATATAAATACTAATAAAATTTTTTGACTTTAAGTAACCAACGTTCAACCTTTAACTTACTTAATATATATAAATACGAATAAAAGCGTTTGACTTTAAGTAATAAACAGTTAACTGTTAATTGACTTGGTATATATAAATACGAATAAAACTGTTTGACTTTAAATAACAATGTTCAACCCTTAATTGACTTAGTATACATAAATAGAAATAAAAATGTTTGATTTTAACTAATAAACGGTAAACCATTACTTGGCTTTCTATATATAAACAGTAATAAAAATGTTTGACTGTAACCAATTAACGTTCAACTTTTACTTAACTTTCTATTTGTAAACACTAATACGAGTAACTAAGTTGATTTTAGGCCAACCCTTACTTGACTTTATATTTATAAACACTATTAAGTAAGTTGAATTTAACTAGTTGATGATCATTTCTGACTTGACTTTCTACATATAAACATTAAAATCTACTTTTTCTTTAATTAATCAATGGTTAGCCCTTACTTGGCTTTTTATCTTTAAACATTAATAATAATTTTGCTTTAACTAGTCAACGGTCAGCCATTACTTGACTCTTTGTATATAAACAATAATAACTAAGTTGACTTTAACTAATCATCGGTTAGCCCTTACTTGACTTTCTATATATAAACACAAATTAATAAGTTGACTTTAAGTGATCAACAGTCAACCTTTACTTGACATTCTATATATAAATACGAATAATAATGTTTGACTTTAACTAATCAACGGTTAACCTCTACTTGCTTTTCTATATATACACACACACTTATAAACAAGTAAACTTTAACTAATAAAAAATCTTACCCTTACGAGTATATAAATACGAATAAACATGCACTATTCAACGGTCAACCCTTAATTAATTTTTTTTATATAGATACAAACAACTTAAACATAATAATAACTAATCAATGACCAACTCTTATTTAAATTAGTATATATAAACACTAATAACTACTATCAATCCTTACTTTTATTCTATATATAAACACTAATAACTAAGTTGATTTTTAAAAAAAGATAATATACAAGCAACCAAATTATATATTAAAATACTAAGTTGACTTTAAATAATCAACTGTCAACCCTTACTCGTAAGAACATAGAATCCATTAGATCTAAATAATCTAAAAAACTAGGAATTTTGGCAAGAAAATTAATAAAGGCTATCTAAATCCCTTATAATGTAAACCTACTTAAATATAGAAATCAACCATACAAAAGACACTAAAATATATGCTTAATGCATTAGGAAACAGATGCTTCTATCGGCATCGACTTTTGAGAACCCGTGAAATCTTTTCACCGCCTACTTAGGAACCCATTTCCAATACCCCCAAAAACCAGTGCTACCCCTCCCCCTCCTTGAAAATATGGTGCTAGATTAGGGCTCCTACGATAGCGTTAGTTTTGCATTTGTTTATTTAAATACCGCATTTCATAACATCCAATGTGCAGAAGTTAGTAATATTGTATGTGAATATTTAATTAGATATGCATTTATTTACTTATATATTACATAAGTTAGCATTCATGTTGCAAATGTGTGAGACTGTTAGTTTCTTTTGTTCTTCTTAGTTTATATTTAATTTTAAACTAAATTTATTTTCTTAAATGTTGAATGTATTAGTTTTTAACCCATATGTATTGTGATATGATTGTATGATTGAAAAGAAATTATCGACCAGCTATTGTCCAACAAAGCTCAAATATGTAATCAGCTCTCTAATTCCCGAGCAGATAAAGGATGTTGAAGACATTGGTTTTGGTGGGCTTTTACAATTTCAGATTTCATCTCTGCCTACTAGAATCATTCCTTGGTTGGCCGAGACGATCCACTATATAGGGTGTCTTCTTGAAGTAGGAGATAACAAGTACATGATGTGTCATGATTATGCTTGTGACATATTTTTTATTCCTAGGATTTTGGGATGTCCTATTAGTTTGGAGAAGATTAATTGTTGAGGTGTTTGTAAAGATACAAAGACTGGAGATGGATGGATGGCGGAATTGGGTGCTGATAATTATGGTAAACATTAAAGCGACACACCTTTTAGACGAGATTATAAAACTCAGTAATGGTGGTGAATTCTTCAAAAGGTATTTTGTGATGTTCGTTATGTGTACTTTCTTAGCTCCAACTACTAGAAATATTGTGGATATGAAACTTGTTGGAGTCCTGAAAAATGTTGGAACTATTAAGCATCTTGATTGGCGTACTCTATTGTTGGATTGTCTATGTGAAAGAGTTGAGAGTTACAAATATTTGTGTTGTGTATTTGTGTTGTTGCTCGAGTATGTGTACATGTTTCCTTTTAGAGGCCACCCTGATCATATGAGATTGCTATTGTACATGCATTGGTCGAATCAATCCTTATTGAAGAGGGCTTATGTACTTTAGAAGATGGAATACGGAAGAGGGGTAATGGTTCAGAGTGGGCATCCTTTGAGCAAAGATGGAAAATTGAAAGAAAATTTCCCCCGTTGAATATGAGAGAACCGATAATCCAACAGTCATTACTTCATTCGATGATGTCGAGGAACCCAGATTCTTGAGGTAGTCCTATCTATAGCCGAAGACCCGAAACCACCATCTAAAACACTTTTTCACTATCGATAATGCCCTTTTTCTGCACTAGTGCGATGAAAGCTTGAGGAAGATGAAGCTACATGCCCTGGACGACTGCAATACTAGCATTGTACTCGACATGGATGATGGAACGAATATGGGTATAAAAATTATGGATTGGAATAGATGTAGAGGGAATATAATTCACACCCTAATGTGTTAATTTTGTGTGGTTATTTAAGGATATTTTGGGCTCAATTTTGTATACTTTTATGCTCTAGATCTTGTATTTTTCCTTGAAATTATCTTAGGAGTGTTACGAGGGACTTTTGCACTCTTAATACTTTTCAGGGAATTTTATGTGATGAGGTAAAGATATGAAGATTCGAGGATTTGAAGACCATCCTTTTGGGTTTAAAGGATTGAGGAAGTGGAGACAAGAAGAGTGAAGTGATATTTTTGAAGACTTGGACAAGGAAAGTGAAGAAATAAAGATGTAGCATTTTGTGTCTATCGCGATCATGGGTCGCGACAGATGCTGCCTTGGCCTTTTTTTATGCCATTTCTTGTACTATAAATACCAATCGTATCCTCTCATTTCAAAATTTTTTCCCCGATTTCCCCTCTTTCAAAACCCTAGTTTTCACTCTTATTTCATATATTTTCATCTTTGTAGTAGTATATGTTTATTTTTCTTTGGATTATTAGTATGACTTTTAGTAGCTAAGTTATCACTTGGGAGAAACTGATTGAACCTTTCAAACCCATGTAGTGAAAATTTCTAATTCACTATTTTATTAGCATTGATTACATGGGATTTATTTTGGTATTAAGGATGTTGTTTACTTCATTTATACTATGGGTTATTTGAGAATATGAAGTGTTTGTATGATTATATGTTAGGGTGCTGGAAAAGTGTACAATTTCTTCTCACTTTTTGAATGAAAATTCAAGAACATGGATTTAGAAGATCTTGTTGGGTAAATGATGTTAATATTGCTAGATGGGTAAGTTAATGAGGTTTGTTATCATATTTATCCTAAGATAGTACTAAAAGTTGTTGAATGTAGATCTTTATAGGTTAAACCTAATAAATGCTTTGTTTGGTTAAATGGTTGGGCATTTGGTAGAATGCTTGTAGTTGCTATCAAATATATTGGTTCTTTGTGTATCGTGCAATTGATGAGATACCTTTAGGAGGTGTTTGTCTAAAGTGATCATTGATAAGATTTGCAAATAGTCATTGATCGCTTTTGTGAATTACTCTTAAGAAGAAAGAAATGTTTATATTCGAAATGGAAGTGATAGCATTCACCATAGGCAATTAATGTGATCGAATGAGTGGCAGTTTCTATGATTTATAAGAGGTTTGGAATTGGGAATCAATCCCCCCAAGACTCTCTCGTTTGTGATTTTATCATCTTTTCTTAGTTTGTTGCATGATTAGCTTAATTGTCTTCATTTTCTAGTTATCTTGGCTTTACTTTCATAATTTAGAAAAACAAACCCCCATTTTTACTTGCTTTTATATATCTATATCTTTCTATATCTATGCTTCATCCACCTTATATGCATGAACCCTTAGAAAAATCCATCTTCTTTGTGGACGACCCCGATTCACCATTATCTACTTAGTTGTATTTAGGAAACCTTTCGGTCTATAAATTGTAACTTTGAGAGGTACAACGATGACCTCCCAAGAACTCGACATGTAATTCGCTGGCTTTTTTAAGCTAGAGTTGCATTTTTTTAGCATGTAGAACCTGACCTACAATTTGCTGGCTGTCGTAAGACAGAGTTGCATTTTTTGCCTGTAGAACTCAACCTGTAATTCGTTGGTTGTCGTGAGCAAGAGTTGCATTTTTTTCTTGTAGAACGCGACCTGCAATTCTCTGGATTTCGTAAGCCATAGTTGAATTTTTGTCCTTTAGAACTCGGCCTTTAGTCCATTAGATGTCGTAAGCGAGAGTTACATTTTTTGGCCTAGCAATCAGGCTCGTTGCTCCACGGCCGTCGTGGGCCAGAGCTGCTTGATGTTTTGTTGTTGGACCTGTAAGACTAAATATTTCATGTTTACGCTGATAGCACCAACATGTGTTAGTTTAGATGGAAACATAATACATTAACTCTTGCCCATAATGCTAACTTGTATTGAATAAATGACAAAGGCATGTAAATATAAATAAACTCATATGTATATCTTGAAGGAAGATAAGCAACATATATAGAAATACCGTTCCTTTTCTTTGTTCTTTTCTTTTTTTCCTCTTTTCTAAGAGGGTTATTTCATGTCCTTGCCTGAACAAATTGAGGGGTGGTTGTTACTCTGTCTAAACAGACTAAGGGTTGATCATTTCCCTACCTGAACAGGCTGAGAGGTGATCATTGCCCAGTCTGAACAGGCTGAAGATTGATCTTTCCTTGTTGTGGTGTATCAGGTCATGACCATGCCCTTCATGAGGCTGTAGGTGCCTCGCTTATCGTTTTTACTGTCAAGCCAGTATAATCAAGCGTTTCATGCTAACACGTCCTGCCTTAGTGGACATTGCTAACATACATCAGTTTAACAATCATAATCATAATACACTAGTTCTTCAATTTCACAGTGAGTGTTATTGTTTACTCACACAATTGGAAAAGGCATGCATATGTAAGTAGCGTTTGTATACATAATTTCATAAATAACATGTACGATCGTACCACTTTTTCTTGAAATTGCTATATCTTGGCCTTGCCTGAACAGGTAAAATGGTTGAGTTTATTTTGGCGATTATCTATCAAGGAGTTACCCGGTTTGTGCAGGCTGAGGGGTAATCCTATTCCTGCCTGAATAGGCTGAGGTTCAATCAGCTCCTCGTGTGACAGGCTGGTGTATTAGGTTGTTGCCCTGCCTTTCGTGCAGCTAAGGGTATTTTGCTTGTTATTTTACTTCCAGACCTGTTACAACTAAGCATTTCGTGCTAACGTGTCTTAATTTAAATAGACCACGTTAGCATGCATCGGTCCAGAAGATGGTATAATGTATCAACTCCTTATTTTCAGTTTTTTCTTTAAACAATCATTACAAGAGTCAGCTTTATTACCCATGCTATCACGCCTAAATTTAAATGATATAGGCATGTAAAATATAACTGACACGTGCATGAATCCCTTTTTTTCTTTAAGTAATCATGCACATGGTCTTTAGTCTTGAATTTCAACATGACAATCACATACGTAATTTATCTAATTTATTTTCTTACCAGCATACACAAATAACGTATTTGGTAGTATTAGGAAAATAATTATTTTCATGAGTTATTTGATTTTGCTCGAAACTATTTATGTATGTTTCTACAAAGATCCACACAAAGGTTATTATCGAAAACAATAGATTGTATAACAATAGATTTTCTTAGCTGTGCACATGTGTTTGACATGGCTTGTGTGTAGGTTTGTTTGAGCAGCATCCGTTAGAGCTGCATGGGGGACTTGACATCAGATCCCCATAGTCGGTGCCAATGTCAATGCCATGTAACGAGCTTGGCCTGGGGCTGATTATCTTGGGCAGTTGGAGTTGTAATGGATGTTATAGTACGGCCCCTGTTTGGGCCTTATTCTGGTGATGATTCCGGTCCGATGGATACCTTTAAAATAGCACGGGTCACTCAGGGCGGGGCGGTGTGTGACCACACCCGCTCCAATACCCAAGCCATATTTGGTAAAATGGGTGTGAAGAAGATGGCGCTACAGTATATTAGGAGCTGAAGTAAAACCTACCTTCCTTGATGGCTTTTCCTCTCTTTTTATAGTTGAAATGTTTGGTCTTCCTTAGGTTAAATGTCTGGCCTTTGGGCCAATCTTCCCATATACCCATTTAAAATTGGGTAATTGTGGGTACCCAATTTATACCTGAGCACTTCCCATCTTTTGATGAATATATTATTTTTTTAAATTAGACTCCACTCAAGGGTGAATATTTATTACTCTTTTCCGACTATTTTTATAGTTACATTTTCCAAACTTCATCAAATTCCTACGACTGTAAACGAGTTTGTTCGAGTTCAAATCGTTTAAAATATTTC
>JAULKJ010314712.1:0-10771 GCA_032355405.1 Rubia balearica | reverse complement strand
AGCTTGGAAGTTTAAGTCAATTGCCCCCGAGACTTCGTAATCTAATCTTAATCTCGTTTTAGTTCTTGTATGCGTTATTAGTTAACTTGTCTTTGATTTGTTAATTTAGAAAACCAAACTCAAAAACCCCCATTTTCATGTGCTTTCATATATATAAGTATCTATATATCTAGCGTAATATTCTCTGTTTTATGAGCAAACACTTAGGAATAACCCCTGTCTCTGTGGACGATCCCAACTTGCCACTAGTTACTTAATTGTAGTTAGCACACATTTAGGGCTAAAAATTGTATATTTGATAGGTACGGCGACGACCTCCCAATTAGAGGCTAATACTCAGACATTTGAAACAAAAATTGATTGAGAAGATTAATTCGGAGAAATCTATTATTCAGCTGATTCATTGGATGTGATACATTTTTTTTGGTTGTTTTTGTAAATTTGGTATACTTTCTATTTATGGTAAAATTCCTTTAAATTCATTCACTCATTTTTCTTTTTTCCTTTCTAAATTCAATTTCATCCACTCATTTCATTCACCTAAATTCAAATACTTAAATCTATATTGCCAAGTCAAACAAAACAGAGATAATACTTGAAAGTCTAAATAAACCCAATACCCAAAGAAGAAACTCAAATGCCTGAAGACCGCATCATATGTCTGAAAACTATTAGTCAAATGCTTGCCTAAGCAAATCCTAAATATCAAACCCAAGGGGCAAAGGCTTGTCCAAATGAATCAATTAGCAACTTCCATCCTTCCCTGTTGTCAGTACATAGCTAAATCACCCCCTATATTTTAATTTTAGATTATGTATCCTGCGAGATCATCTCAAGATGAAATCGAGAACTAGAGAGAAAATAATCATCATAAGAGAGAACAGTTTTGATAATTCAGGGGTTAAACTGTGATTATTTAAGGCTCGGGGTATCATTTAAAACAAAGGCTGAAATTCAGGGACTAAATTGCAATTAAACATAATTTCATCCCCTTCTCCTTCATCCGTGGATCCGCCATTGTCTCCTCGTCTAAACTTCTCCTTCGTGTCTTCGAGCTTCTCCATGGACTTCCCAACGAACGCTACGACCAAGGAAGATCGCAGATCTTGACTCTTGTGTGAAATACACCAGACGAGCTTGTCGCAATTTATTGTTCGGACGAGGGTTTCCGTCGAATTCTGGAGGTACTGCTTAAAACCAGAGATTACTGTCGTCGTTGAGGCGATCATAACTGGCTTCGTCGTTGTTGAAAATATCCGGGTTGACCCTCGAATCGTTACACTCCATCGTCGTTGAACTCCGTCGAAAGATAATGTTGTTGAAATTGTTCTTCTCTGGAAGAGGTCATAGTCAAGGGTTTTATCAATGGCTTCGTTGGTGGTAGATTTCGTCGCCCGGAACGGATTCGCGATGGTCAATCTAATTCTTTGATCGGAGTTCAGAAATTTCCGACAAGGGTTTCAGTGAGGATGGTTTGATGTTGCGCTGAAAACATTGGTTCAAAATGAAATGGACTATGGGCCATGTTTGGTCTTGTCCCTAAAAATTTAAATCTAAATATTAAAACATCATATTAAAAATAATTAATATCAAATAAAAATAGTTAAACATCAAATTTAAAAATACTATAATAGTTAAACATCAAAATAAATTCTAAATAAATACATTTAATAAAAACAGTTAAACATCACCGTAATACACTAAAGAAGTTTAATTAACTAAAAATAGTTAAACATCAAATTGAATTAGTTAAAACTTTAAAAAAAATTAACATCCAATACAAAATTAAAATAATTTTCAGGTAAGCTAATATCAGCTTGTTTGAACTTGATTATGATTTGTTGTCATACTATGATATTATACAGTTACGTTGTGATGGTTCAAGTTTTTTGTTTGATGTTTTACAAAAGTACAATGAAGATGTTGATTTTAAAAAGATAATCATATGTTCCACTGCACTTATATATTCCAATGTTATTGCATTTGAAATAACTTGTTAAACATCATTCATTACAAAAGAATTCAAATGCTCTAAAACATCTCTAACATAAAAACTAAAAAAATCCTAATAAACCTAAAACATAAAACAATCCAGTGTCTCTGATCTAACAAATAAACCAAAATTTCTAAAGCATAATTTTAAAACAATAAATGCTAGGCAATCAAATTCTATTTTCCCCTAACTTATTTTCCTTTATTACTCGCTTATTCACATACTTGCTTTCTCTCCTGCTGGTTTTGAAGAGGATGATTCAACGCTAAGATCAAAGTTCGGCACCGGTACTCTGTTCAAGGGAACATCTTCAGGAGCATGATTCCTCATAACATTTTATTATTATCTCATCAATGACATCGTAGAGCTCTAGCTTGGAAAGTATTCCTGTGAAATAAACATAAACATCACATACAGTATTTAAAACATAAATATATGAAATTAAAACATCACAATAGCACACATAACATCACTGACAACTACACTGCGAAACATCAAATACAGTATTTAAAACATCAATATCAAAATTTTAAAACATCAACAGTACACACTAAAATATCAAAAGAACAAAATTGAACATCAGTTGCATACTTGAATATGAAAACACACAAGTATCAAACACTGAAATTATAACATCACACAAACACAAATAAAAATACTTAACACCTAAAACATCAAACGAAAAATGAGAAACATCAACAAAGGTATCTAAAATATCACATCTGAAAAATAACAAAACTAACAGTTCCTACTTCATTCTCGATTGTAGCAACAGTAGCAAGTATTCTTAGACATCTAAAAAATAACAACACAAAAATTAGCATAAATCATAACAAAACCCTAAGATTTCACACAAAATCAAAATTGCAAATCAATTACATACTTTAGCATGAGAACACCACAAGCATCAGACACTGAAATTAAAACATCACATACAGTAATAAGAAACATCAATATCTGAACTTAAAACATTACAATAGTACACATAACATTACTGGAAACTACATTGTGAAACATCAAATATAGTATTTGAAACATCAACCATAGTATCTAAAACATCACATCTGAAAAATAACAAAACTTACAAATTCTCCTTCATTCTCGATTGCACCAACAATGGGCAACTGTTCATAGACATCTAAGAAACAGCTATAACAACACAAAAATTAGCACAATTCGTAACAAAACCCTAAGATATAATCAAAAGCAAAAAAATTGAACATCAATTGCACACTTAAAACACTACAAGCATCAAATACTAGAGTTTAAAATATCACACCAACAAAGATAGCAGTACTTAGAACCTAAACATGAAACATTCAAGATAAAACTTGAAACATCACCAACAATATTTAAAATACACATCTGCAAAATATTTTTTTTCCAGATCCTCTTTCCTTCTCGATGCAATAGTGGGCAAGCATACTTAGACATCTAAGAATTAACAAAAATAACCCAAAATTTAATCTTTGGTATCACTGTAAGACCGTCTTATACAAGACTTTGTCTTAATTTTACTATCGTACTTCCCAATATCTTATAATTATTTTAATTTCATTAAAAATAAATTTAAATAATTCCAATCTTCCCACTTTCAGCATCCCCTCCCCAACCCCCACCTTTAGAAATTCAAGCTCATTGAAAAACTTCCCCCAGTCAGCTTCCACTTTTCCCTACCCAGCCCATTCTGGTTGCCACCATCATTCCCCCACCTAGCTCATCCAAACCCCGACCTTCACCCCCCTTCCCATAACTTACTCCAGCTCAGTCCACCAACCATTCGCTCAGCCCAACCCCACGACCGATCCCTCGCGAACCAAGTCCCACCACCGTTTACTCACATAACCCAATCCCACTAGCGTTTGCTCGTGAACCAAGTCCCACCAGTGTTATCTTGTGATCGTGGCTCTCTCGCCGCGGGTTGGTGGTGGTTGTGTCACAAAAGATGCCAGAAAACTGAGATTGCAAGTGATAACCGGTCTTTGTGAAAGCGATCGGCCCACTGTGTTCGTGAGTGCTGAGGGAGGGTTTTTTTTCATCGCGAGTGAAGTCAGCTGGTGATTGGGTTCACTAGAAAGGGGCTCAATGGTTCAGTGTGCCGAGATGGGATTTGTCACGACATTGGAAATCTGGTGGTGGACTTCGTCGTGACGTCAGAGACTCGGTGGTGGTGGTGGCGGCTTAAGGGGAGGGGCAGGGGAGGGGGACGATGGTGAGCTGGGGAAGGGGGAAGGTTGTGGTGGTAGGATAGTGGTGAAGGTAAAGGGGTGGCGGACAAGAGTGGTTCTTGGGTTGGATAAGGGTAGTTGCGGGGCAGTGGTGGTGAAAGGTGTTTTTAGGCAAGAGATGTTTTCTGGCGAGGGGTATTGAATTGAAATTAAAATTATAATCAAACATATAAATTATTTAATTAAGTATAAAATACAATGCGTAAGGTAATGGAATATAGGGCTTAAAATAAAAACTTACAATTTTAAACAAAGATAACCAAATCTACCTGTGAAAGAAGATGGAGTCCGTTTCCTGCGAGCCCGTCTTATGGTAAGATCAAGGCTAATTATGAAATAGTGGAATATAACATACGAGTTTTTTAAATTTGGGGGTAAAATTGCTAGTACTTTGAATTTGGGGGTCCAAATAAAAAAGACAAAATATTGTGCGAGATTGTCTCACAGCAATATCAAGGATTAATGTGCAATATTATGAAGCTTAGTTAGAGATGGGTTCCAAATACAATTTAAGAAATTATGTGAGAGGAAGAAGGGATTTGGGTATAAATACCACATTTTGGGGGGTGTTGGGCATAAATAATTGGGGAATTAATGATTCCGGGTCATAAGAATCTCGCAGACCAAGAATCCGAGTCGAAAAATCTCGCGGATCAATTTTACTCCCCATTTCTTCGCAATGCATGAATTTTTACTACCACACCTGATGTTTCATTTTTAGTTGCTAATGTTTTAACGAAACCTTTAGATGTTTTTCCATAATCCCCTTTCACTAAAATCATGCATTTTAAAGTTAAATTTTCATCTTTTATTGTAAATATTCTGTATGCATGTTAAAATTTTGACACTTTATACATGTTGATACTAGTTAGTGATATTTTACTATCTTAAATTTTAATTTATACTTTCATTTTGATTGATGTGTCAGCCTTTTAGCGCATCTATTTTAAAATTGATATTGATGTTTCTCTTTTTCTGAAATATTATAATTTTGTTTTGTGAATCCTTTGATGGTTCTACAATGCAATTTAGTTGTTTAAAGAAAATTGGTTTAGTAATATTTTTTAAATTTTAATACAGTTTAGTTCTCCCTCCTCCGCCTACCCTGTTCAACAAAGTGGTGGCATTCACCACTTCCATATCTGGTGCTCTACAAGATCCCAAAAAGCGCGATCCTTCTATCCCTCAACTGCTCGCTTCCTTCTTCATTGCGGCACAACTATACTTGTTCACCACCTGCGCCTAGCAGATCCATTTCGGGCAATAACACTGCTCCACCCCTACTAGTGCCAGCTTACAGAGCCCATCGCACCACCGCACGAACAACGCCAGACGCACCAGCACCAGGAGTAGGATTAGAGGCAAAAATTCCAAGTTATGTATGAAATGGTGGATTCAAGAAGTTAATTAGGCCAAAATCAAAGTCAGTAATCCATTGACTTTTCAACGATACACTTTAAATAAAATGTTTAAAACATCAAATAAAATACTAAAATATGAAATTAGAATGGTTAAACATCAAATAAATTTTAAAATATACATAAAATTACAATACTTTAATTTTAAGCATAAACTAAAATACACAGGAAATAAAAATAGTTAAACATCAAATAGAATTAGTTAAACTTCCAAAAAAATAATAATTTAACATCCAATGCAAAATTAAAATACGAATAATGCTCATTCGATCTAAAATCAAGTTGTTGGAACTTGATTAAAATTTACTGTCATACTGTGATATTCTACTGTTACGCTGTGATGGTTCAATTTTTTTGTTTGATGTTTTACAAAAGTGCTGACAGAGATGTTGATTTAAACAAGATATTCATATGCTCCATTGAACTTATACATTCCACTATTGTTGCATTTGAAATAACTTGTTAAATATCATTCATTACCAAAGGGTTCAAATACTCTAACATATCGCTAACATAAGAACTGAAAAAATCCAAATTAATCTAAGACATCAATAACAATTCACTGCCTCAACTTTAACAAATAAACCAATCTTTTAAAAATATTATTCTCAAACAATAAATCCCAAACAATCAAATTCTATTTTTCTACCCTACTTTTTTCCCTTCGTTGTTCGCTTATTCACATACTTGCTTTCTCTCATGTTGGTTTTAAAGAGGATGACTCTTCTACTCCACCAATGCCAAAATCAAAGGTTGGCTCTGGTACTCTGTTCAAGGGAACGCCTTTAGGAGCATGAATTCTCATAGCATATTTTTTTGTCTCATCAATGGTATCGTAGATCTCTGGCTCGGAACGTGTTCCTGTGAAATAACCAAAAAACATCACATACAGTATTAAAAACATCAATATATGAAATTAAAACATCACAATAGCAAACATAACATCACTGACATCTACATTGAGAAACATTAAATACAATAATCAAAACATCACTATCAAATTTTAAAAACATCAACCACAGACACTAAAATATCAAAGGAATAAAACTGAATACCAGTTGCATACTTAAACATGAAAACACCACAAGCATCAAGCACTGAAATTAAAACATCACACCTATACTTAAAGCTTAAAAATGAAAGATCAAAGATAGAACCAGAAACATCAACAACAATATTCAAAACACCACAGCTAGAAACAAAAAATTATAGATCTTGCTTCCTTCCTGATTGCAGCATAACTAGGCAAGTATTCTTAGACATCTAAGAAACAACTACAAAAAAATTAGCACAAATTTTAACAAAAACCTAAAAAACCACATACAATCAAAACTGCACGTCAATTACACACATAAGTATGAAAACACCACAAGCATCAAACATTAAAATTAAAACATCACACCAACACAGATAGCAAAACTTAAAACCTAAACAACAAACATCAAACAGAAAACCAAAAGCATCAACAATAGTATGTAAAATATCACAGCTGAAAAATAATAGAACTTACAGATTTTCCTTCCTTCTGGATTGCTGCAGTAGTGGAAAGTCTTCTTAGACATCTAAGAAACAACACAAAAATTAACACAAATTATAACAAAACCCTAAGATATCACACACAATAAAAAATGAACATCAATTGCACACTTAAGCATTAAACACCACAAGCATTACACACTGAAATTAAAACATAACACCAACACCGATAACAATACATAAAACCTAAACCTGAAACATCAAACAGAAAATGGGAAGCATCAACAATAGTATCTAAAACATCACAGATGAAAATTAATAAAACTTACAGATCCTCATTCCTTATTAATTATAGCAGCAGTGGGCAAGTTTGTTAGACATCTAAGAAACAACAACAACACAAAAATTAGTACAAATCCGTAAAAAAAATTCACCAAACAAAAAAAAACAAAGAAATTCCTAAATATCAACACATTGAACAACAAAAACCCTAAAACATAAGGTTGAATCCACAAAGAAACACAATTCAACTACATAATGAACAAAAATCACAAAATAAGCACAATAATACTCAGTAAAAACTACACAAACACTTGAAAAATCACATGAACAAAAAAACAAAAAAACAATATATGCATAAAAAACTAGAGGGAAACCATTACTCTCGAATATAAACACAAAACAAATGTCGTATTGTGTTCGATTGTTAGAAACCAAAGCTAAAACCCAAAAAATTCCTGGAAAAATTACGTGCAACTTCGCTGCATTCCTTGCAAATGACTATGTGCGATAAATATGGAGTAAAATCGAAGGAAATGAGATGTTGAGTGCGGTTGAAATTTGGAGCTCGAAGAGAAAATGGGAGAGTAGTTACAGAGTGGTTGCAGAAGACGACAGAGAGATGTGAGAGAAGAAGATGAAAGATTGATATTTATACCTGTATTTAAATGTAAATCATCAAAATTTCATATCCAGCCCCTGAACTTTAGAAAATTCAAGTTGAAACCCCATGCTGATATATTTACAACTTAATCTCTGGTCTCGCTGTAAGACCGTCTCACATAAGATTTTGTCTCACCATATTAATTGACAAAATAAAATAGTGGAAACAAATATCGCCCACAAACAAGAGCAATGGAGATTTCCAATGAAGATATAATTTAAAAAATCATTCATCAACTTTGGAATACAAACAAAAAGAGGAAGAATCCAAAGAATTCAAATCTACCGACAACATAAGAGGAAAAAATAGGTAGTTAAACCACTAGCTCAGGATAGGGTAATTAAAAGCGGTGAAAGATATACTTGGATGATGCTTACAAACCATCGTCCCTTGCACCACCGTAGATCCAACCCCTTTGTTGCATGGAGGTGCCATTACCGCCATTGAAAATTATGTGGCACGATATTTCCGAACAACGTGGTAGTTATTATTTTTAATGAAAAGGTTGTATATTAATTGCAAAACAAAACAAAATCTTTTGGACTCTCCCTCTGAGCCCATTACAAGCATTTTCAGCCCAACTTTTCTCTTTCCTATCCTTGAACAAATTTACATCACATTTCTTCCTCTATCAAATTTGAACTCTTCATACTGTTAAGCTTGTTCTTCCAAGTCCTTTACTCCATCCAATCGCCCTCTGATGCTGTTTGAAACGCCAACGTCTCCACCTTCAGTTGTTGTTAATTGAAGATACCATGATTGCGTTCCATCTAAATATTATATAGACCAGTTCAAGTCTAGATCAATTTCTTCATTTTCCTTCTTTGTGCCATCTGATACATCCTCCTTTTCAGATGTCTCATATTGCTGCAATTTGTAATTCTGTAAATTCTCAAACAACTTCTTTACATAATCACAATAAACAAAAAATTGCTTCGCAGTATCCTTCTTCTTCCCCACACAGATGCATTCAGTTTGATCATCCAGGATTCCATACCCTTGAAGCCTCTCTTTTGTTTCCATTTTCCCATTGATTATCAGCCATAGAAAGAATCTATGTATTGGGTGTATTTTCTTGTGGTATATTAGCCGAGCTTTTATCTTTGTGTCATCCCCTTTTTTCATCTTGTTAGGTACTTCCAATGTCTTTAATTTCCCAATTTTTCTTACAAAATCCACCAGTTCAGAATATACATAATCTTTCAATTTCAGAAGTAACTTCCATGTAGTGGTAGCTATTATTTTATCCCCTTATGATTTTTCAATCGCGGAACCAAAGAAAATCGTCGCGCTTGAAACATACTTTCGATATTGGAAATAAGTTCTCGGAATGTGTTGGCGGTCTCATTGAGCCGAAATAGAGATCAATAGAGTGGACTTCCGATATTGGAAACAATGCCAGTTCTAGTATCTGATGTGCTTAATTTATATCCTATTTTTAGCACATTTGAAGTCTAATTTGTAATAGATTAGTGGGTTGATTGGAAGTGAATTGAGATTTTATCAGTTAGCGAGCTAGGATGATAGCATATGTCTTTATATCATAATTATTTATCAAGTGTTTGAGCATTTTCTTGAAGACCATTTTTTCTTAAAACCGGCAGAAGGTGGATAAAGATAGCTTCACGGACCGTGCTATTTACTACGGCCCGTGAAGATGGATCGTAGGCTCAAATTTGCAAGTGTTTTTCTTTATTTTCCTTGAACTATAAAACCCTACTTCTATCCATTGTGTAAAGGGCGAACAAAAACCTTAGTTTTCTTCATTAATGCCTGACATTTATTGTATGTTTTTCATGGGATTTGATTTTGCATATTTAGGATAAACATCATTTTGGGAGCAATTAGTAAGCCCTTCTAGCATGATATAATGATACTTGGTTTTATTCTACTTTTTGCCATTGATTATCAAATCTATTTGTACTTTATTGTGTAATTGACGCATCATTTAGACTAGAGTGATCAATTAGTTTATGATTGTGAATTCATTACTTTCGATAAAACCCTACTTTTATCCCTGCCCACCTTAATTTCTTGAGCGCAACTGGCAGTCTGATTATCATGAATCAATCCAGTTGGAAGATTGACCTTCATTGTATCACTGGTCTTCTAGACGCTTTCTTTAGCTAGATAAAGGTTTATTGTACATTATTCCATTCCTTTATCAAAGGCAACGATGCCATCTTACCTAGATCCTGGATCAACCAAAAAGGATAGCCATCGCCCCTCACCTTCTTTTTGAAGTTCTCATCCACCGAACGCTTCGCCTTCTCTAATGCCTCCCCCATAGAGACTTGATCTTCCAGCCGAGTGATATTCAAATTAAAATTCTTCTCATGAATAATCACAGAAGAATTACACCTCCTCACACTAAAACAAATAGGTAGTTTGACCTCGGTTATTGAGAGTTTTTTACCTTGATTTTTGACCCCCGAATAACTGATTTAAAAAGAGAGGCATTATAAAGTATGTTTGAAGTTTCTATTTTCTCTCAATTTATCTCATTTTTCCTAGGAGCCTTTTCAGGTTTTCATCCTAGCATTCACACATGTTGAGCTCACCACTCACATTTTTCTACACCGACCTCTCATTTTTGCCTAGTTCTTTCGACCAAGCCTGACTTTCTCCTATTTTTGTCTAAGTTCCCTTTTCTGGATTCCGACTTAGCCGGGTATATATATATATATATATATATATATATATATATATATAT
>JAULKJ010314702.1:0-10771 GCA_032355405.1 Rubia balearica | reverse complement strand
GTAATAGAATAGACTAGCGTATTACTAGTTTATCAGCTAAAAGTAGATAGACGAACACTGGTGATTGTGCATACAATTAACCATAAATGTAACCCATTTCTATATATTAATGAGAAAGAGTTCGACTATTTATTTCAAAATGTTTTTTACCTTGCTTGAATATCAGGTTGGAATAGTATTATGATAAAGTCCCACTATAATTTTCTACTACAATCGGTGTGTATTTGTGTTTAGGATGGATAAGAAAAGTGTTTTTATAACCCTACCTACTTGACATAAGTGTCAATATAACATTTCAATGTTTGAAAGTGCCAATATAACCCTAGATAATCATTGTAGGGCCAATATAACCCTAGATAATCAGTGTAAGGGCCAAATATAACACTCTCCGGAAACTTTTAGCCAACATTTTAAAAAAAATACATTTTTTCCCTTTTGAAAAAAATAAAAATTCTTAAAATTAGGAAATAACTTTATTGCCCTTAGAGTCATTAATACCCCCAAATATTATCGTCGGACCACCGCCAAACCACTGTCGCACCGTCGCCATAACGAGTAGGGTTATATCAGCACATTCACAAAAAATGTAGGATTATATCAGCTCATACTATAGAATATATGGGTTTTGATGATATTTTTTTTATTTTGTTGTGTTTAGTCTGCATTAATGGTTGGATGACCTTTGCTATTATGTATGATTGTTATTTTGTTGTTTTCTATGACCTAGGATTTTTAATGTTGATGGTTTTTTAAATGAGGCTACAACATGTAATAATGGTGTTTAATATGAATGATGGTGTTATGATGTCGAATTTTATCGTCCATAAGATGTTGTTATAATGTGATAATGGTGTATATGATGATATGGTCACCCGTTAAGGCCAACCGTGTAACACCCCAGATCCACGACCCACTTGCTCAGCGCAAGTATCGGGTCGGACTGGGCGCCTACCGAGAATCCAGCTGGTCGGATTACTCAAATGCAGTAACGAGTAAATACAGTTATGCGGAAGCAATTTAGAAAATTCAAAACCTAACTTACTATTACAGTGAAAGTCTTAATACAATATTAAACAGGATTTTTAACGAAAGTACTGGCTAAGATTATAAAGGATCCGGTAAGGATCAGTTTTACATTAATATTTTACATAACTGTAACACAATCTAAACCAAAAGATTCTAGGGTTCGCCCAGGATCCTTCCCCAAAAGAAGTAAAGGCACCCGTGTACTTCACTCTAACTGTTCTGCTAAACCTGTTAGGGTTATTTAAACTAGGGTAAGCTCCTTGTTTAGTGAGGTTCCATCGCCAATAATTACCAAGTTAAATTTAGTGATCGCATAATGCAAATAGCCACATAGATCCTAACACATAGTAAAATGATACAGGTGGTTAATGCCAAGTTGCAGTCAAGTGCCTATATGGCAACTCTGACTAACATACAAGGCATAATCTTTTCAGTAGTGCCCGAAAACTATCAGATCCAGAAATCTATATTCGTCAACCACGCCCAACGTGTTTAGTTACGAGCTCGTATCAGTACAGATGGTTATGCTAGCATACCAGAAACGCCACAAGTAGTCGATCTAGCTTTACGGTCCGGTCTATACCGTTCCCTGCCGAATTAGATCGAACTCCAATCGCGTCGGGGATCCCGATAAACACAGTCAAGTAATCAAGTAATCAGGTAGCAAGCAGTCATATTTGACACGACAAGATAAAGTACAAGCTGGTCATTCACATATATTCAGTAATCAATTTCACATAGTATCACAATAATTAAGCACAATATGATAAAGTACACACTGTGCTTAATTATTATTAAACAAAATGATAAACATGAAAAGAGGATAATATTTATAACATTTCATGCATTATATAAAATTATCAAATAATACATTTAAAATTAACAGGCATAAAATAGCATGCAATCATAAATTTTAATTCAATTCGTGCTAGGGAAATGAAAACAAGAATTGAAATTAGTTTTGGTGCCTTGTAGAATTCTTTGCTTGCTTCGCCAAGCTTAAGCCCCTAACTTTGGTGAACCTGATTTTGGTAGGAGGAAGTGTCTCAATGAAGAACTCGGCTACCCTTTTATTATACTACCTACTTGCATGGTTATAAGTCGGTTTAAGGTGTTTAATTTGATGACACGTTTTGGGGTGGAGCAGCTTCTATTTTCTTTCCTTTAGCCGACTTAATATTTTGGCCTTACTTTCCTCCTGGCCGACTTAATCTTTTCATTTGGTCGAAATTTCCATGAAATGGTCCAAATTTCATCAAAGGCTTCATAGCCTTTGCAGACAAACAACACAATGCTGCCTGCATAATTATTGTTCCTTGGGTGGGGTTGACCGCCCACCCTATTTTTCTATTAATTTTAATTATAATGTATATATAATATAATATATATTTTCCTTATTTATTATTAGTATTTTTCTCTCTCTCTTTAAATGGGTGAAAAATTGTCAATATTTTAGTTTCAATTGAAATTTCAATGTTACAACATTTTATTACCAAATTTCAACAACAATATAAGTATTAATCAATAACTCAAATCTTATCAATATTTTGATTTCAATTGTAATTCAAACATTGCGTGACTTCATTACAAAATCCTAACAATATAAATGTTTAATTAACGACTCAATTCATTATTTCTTAATGACTTATTATTATCATTCTTTTAAATGTGCGAACTTGTATATCTTGCTTCCTTCCTAGTTTGGCGTACTATTATTCGTTTTTCTTTTCTCAAAGAATCCTATAAATAAGTCAACATTTTATCATTGTTATATATTTATTTTTTTGTAACGAGATTACTGTTTTTTTCCTATAACCCTAAACAATTTCCATATTAATTTATTTAAATTACCAAATGATCTCGTATCTATCATTGAAGTGTGGGATCTCACGGGTGGGGTGGTGAGCCACCGGTTGTTTGAGGCGGCGGATAGTGAGGAATGGTGGTGAGGCGGCAGATAGTGAGGTGGCGGAGGGATCAGATATGAGAAAATGGAGATTTTGACAAAACAAAATTTTAGATTCAAACCGCCGATGGAGGAGGCGGTGGTAGTGGTGTTAAAGATGAAGATGAAGAAGAAGCCAGGCGAAGAAGAAGAAGAATTAAGGGGGTGAAATGGTCTTTAGATTTTTCAATTTAAACTTAAGGGCATTTCTTTCTTTTCATGTTTGGTCAATGGCTGTATTTTTTAGTCAACTCCGAAATTGAGCAAAATGGGTATAATTTCACTATTTTACCAAAACATATGGTTAATTTCGCACTTTCAGGTTTTAAAAGGTTACATATGCACTTTCACAATTTAATAGGTTTATTTTTGCACTTTTCCTTTGTTTTTAAACTTATGTAGGAAAACAATAGTAAATATTATATGTCTCAACTAGTTGCCTCAGTCATCATATTTTCCTCTCCATATGAAACCCTTTTTTTTTACAAATATTGCATACCTCACATATTACATGTGAGGCCCATTTTCGTAATTTGCTTCAGGCCCCTAAATACTTAAGGTCGGCACTGAGTTGATGAAATTGAAGGAGTTTTACTAAAATAGACAGCATGCTCATATAAAATAAACAACCAAAAATTATGAATATTAGAGAAATTTCTTGATATGGATTACCAAACATTTTGGGATCATGTTGGTGGTCCCCACTGTGGTTTCCCAACCTGTAATAGTCGATAAAGTGAGATCGTGGTCGTTTCGATGGCAGCGGTTCTTTGATCGTGTAGTGTTTGGTGTTTCCATGAGGGCATCCCTGAGTATTCAAATGGATAAATTTTCAACCTCTACTAAGTTTCAATAGATTCAATAATGGCGTCTCCTAGTTTAGTTGTAGAGTAGAATGTTTATATGTAATTTGACTGTTTGTATGTAATCTTTAAAAAAAACAACCTAAAAAGGAAAATGTATCATATATAGAGAAGAACAGGGGAGTATATTGATTAATGTAGATTTAATCCCAATTAATTTCTAATTATATAACTCTAGTCATAATCTATTTCTGATTCTGAAAACACAAAGTCTTGTTTTAGACCGACTAACCGTTAGGTGGGGTAACTTTATAAATAATGTAACTAATGAGTGATTTGATATATTTTTTTATTTATTGCAACGAGATTCCTGTAATCTTGAAACTTTTAAAGTGTATCGCAATGTATAAATAATTATAGTTTGACCCTAAAAGTTATTTAAACGAGGTTTTTCATGATTGGTCAAACCGTTAGTCGGTCTAATAGGAGATTTTCTCTTATGAAAATATCCAAAATCAATGTTGTGTACAAAAATGATGAGCTTGTGGAAAGTAAAACCCCTAAATTGGATATATTTACAATGGGAGGTTGTGCATTCGAAAGTTACCCCAAAGATTTTTTTATGATGAAACATTGAAGAAGAGCCACATGTATATGTTATTCAAATGCAAGGAAGTGAAACCTTACTTGGAGTAAGATTATTATTTGGTGAAAATTTCTTGTTATGCATATCACGACCCTTCTGTGTGGCTCCTTTTTTTGTTTGCTTAAGTTATACATTCTGATACTTCAGAAAATATCTTAGAATAGTGGAATATACCCATTCTCGCTTAGTACACCATCAAATTAAACGTAATCATAGTGAAGAATTTTCCAAGTGGTTCTCGAACCAGGTAAGAATACTCTAAATACATACTAGTTTATTGTACATACATTACCCTTAGATGCATGATTCGTTCAATTTTTTCCAAGTTAAGCATTTGGAAGTTTCTGATGATAATTCTGTGTTCTACTATATGAAAACTCTTGGTACAATAACAAACAATATAGGTATTTATTATGAAAAATATATTGTTAATGTATGTAGGTTCTATACATGAGAGTTAGAGAAGGAAAGAAAAACAAAAAATAGTGGAATAATTTTCATTGCAATGACATCTAGCTTCTCTAGTACGAGGGATGCGAATCCTTAAGTGGGAGAATTAGATTGATATAGGGTTATAACCAATATCAAAGAGCTTGAGCCGGCGATGACGTTTGAAATAATTGGATGCAACGGGCGGTTGGTGATTGGTCGGCGGCAATGAGGCAAATAGGACAGGGTTTGCAAGCTGATTTTTGGGAAAATTTTGGAAAGAAAATCAAGGAATATAGAAAACTTTCTGATACCATGATAGAATGTAAAACCCACAATTATTGGGGTTATGTGTATTTATATTTATATGCAAGTACAAAGGATTACAAGGTACAATTGTACATGGAATAAAATATCCTGAAAAATGATTCTTTCTTTACCCTTCTTCTATTCCTTCTTTAACTCTCTTATTGACTATGTACACCGTATGATTGTGATTGTGTCTAGAGGAAGTAATTAAATCATGATGATGACGATTTCACCCTAAATAATTTCTCCAAACATCTTATTGATCCTTTCATTCTATCTTACCAAGATGCACAAGTGTTCTACATAGAATATCCTGTTAATGTTGATTGGAATGTCGTCTTAGCCACATTTGGAAGAAACAAGTACAACATGGAGTCACCTGATGTTGAAGCCAATCTACAAAGCAAATTAGAAAATTCAACAATGGACACTAAATATTATGAAGTCATGTGGGTTAGCTGAGAGTATGAAGGCGTCACAATACATCCTCATCCCTAGGACCACTAATATTTTTCACTATAATATTTTGATTCAAATGCATTAATTTTGAAACCATCAGTTATATGTGAAGTGACTAAGTAGTTTGGTTGTTGAAAATGTTGGTAGTCTTTGATTCAGTAGTTCTAAATCTAATAGATGTTGTGTTACTATGATGTGGTGTGGGATATGGTGGTATATGGTTTACAAGGGTTTTTTAGTCAGCTGATGGTTTGGGGATTTTCTTTATTTGTTTCCCTGTTGGAGTTATGTTAATGCAGTGTTTTGACTTCTGATCAATGGTTATAAGTTGAAGTTTTGATGGGATGTTATAGTAGAGTAGTGTGGTATTACTACTTCTGATGGCAATTTGATCAGATGGTTCTCATTTCAAGTTGGGAGCATTTCAATTTTGATTTCAGTTCTGATTTGCTGGTTCCGTTGTTTAAAGTATGAAATGGTCCTTACCGTGATTATGATTTGCAGGGTCTCATTTGAAGTTGGCTCTAAGTTAAAGTGTGAAATTTTCCTTATAATCTTTATTTTGCTGCTTCTAATGATCCTAACTTCTGATTTGAAGCTGGGATCATTTTAGTTTTATTTGCCGATTTGAATATGCTTATATTGTTTTTTGCTGTTTTTGGTTCTCAAAAGTATATGATGAATTGCCTAATTGATATTTCATTGCCCCTCATCATTTCAGAACCAGGTTTTCTTGAGCTATTTATTCTAATTTTCAGTTTTTAGCTTCTATTATAGATTCCTTCAAGTTGTCGAACAATGTGGCGGTGTGGAACTTGGCATCTACTCGCCCCTATCAACTTCCCGATCATTAGGTCCACCTAATAGGCTCTATTAGAAATGGAATTGTTGCTGAAATGAGTAGTTTTTGCGTCGAAACTTCTTGTTGCTTGCTGAAGACTAGGATTCTTGATCTAGCTCTTCTTCCAACAATCTCTTTCGGAAAGCCCTCACTAGTAGAGACCAACCCATTAAAGGCGGCGATAGAAGGCGGTTATTTGTCAAAGATGCAGAACCGCCTTAATTTAAAGGTTCCAAACTTGGAACATTAAATCGGTCCAGGAAAATTGAATTAAAAGCGGCTATTCATCAATTTAAGGAGGGTTTTGAATAACAGCCTTTAATCATGGCCATTTAAAGGCAGTTAATGTTATAACTGCCTTTAATTAGCCCTAATTAAAGGTGGTCGTGTCTAACCGCCTTTAATGGAGGCCTTTTTTCGAGTTTAGAAATGGGAGACGAATTGCCTTCTAAGTTCGTAACATATGATATATGGAAGTTATGATGAGATGAATTGCCTTCTGAGTTTGTAAAATACGTTGGGGGCTAGTTTCCAAACTCGTATGATGGTTTTCAACCCTAATTTTTTTAAATGCGGGTCTGTAAATAAAAAAATATACGGCCATTTCTTGAATTATTCACAAAGAAGAAAAATCTAATGGTTTTCTCCTTTTCCTAGTCCATTGAAGAGCATTGTATTCATTGAAGAAGGTAAGTTGTATAAAATTTTATTTTACAAAATTATTAGTTTTACATATATATATATATAAAAATCTTGAATTAGGGTTTTAGTTAGGTTAACTAGGGTTTAGGGTTATGATTAATGTTGTGAGAATGCTAATGGTTTGCATTGTAATTTGCTTGTAGTGCGATCGAACGGGGTGAACTCATTGTTAATGATCTTAGAAAATCACCTGAGTACATGTTATTTATTGAAAAATTTCTTATGGTAGTGTTTGAAGATGCTTCTAAAAATGGTGTTGTGCAAGCCCGAGACCCGTGTAAAAATTATAGAAACGATGTGTATTTAGAGAGGAAGAAACTGTGGGGACATATTATAATGAGGGGGTTTCAAACTTCCTACACTCGGTGGGTATGGCATGGGGAAGTTGGAGAAACGGCGCAAACGATTGATTCGAGTAACACGAATGTGGGAGATGAATTAGATGGGAATGTGGAATTTGACGAAATGGTGGAGGATATTGCAAGAGAGTTTAATGATAAACTCGAGGCATTACAAGCATTACTTGATGACAAAGAGACATCATTGTACAATGGTTCAAAACATTCAGTACTTAGTGCGACTTTAAGGATAATGAATTTGTAGGCCAAATTTGGATGGACCGATAAGTAGATGACCGAAAATCTAGAATTCCTTAGGGAATTTCTCCCTGGAGGCAACATGATGCCGGATAGGTTGTATGCCGCGAAAAAAGTTCTCTGCCCAATGGGATTGGAATTGGAAAAAAATACATGATTTCTCGAATGATTGTATGTTGTACCGTGGGAAAGAAGATGAAAATCTAGAAACATGTCGGGTATGTGGTGAGTCTCGGTACAAATTGAAGAGGGGTGCAATTGCGGTGGATGCGGAAGTGGTAACTAAAACAAAGAAACACTGGAAAAAGTGATGTGGTATCTCCCAATCGTTCCTTAATTGAAGAAATTATTTCCGTGTAAGAAAGATGCAATATTGATGCGATGACATGCGGGGAGGGATCAATCGGTAGATGATGTGATTAGACATATATCAGATGGTGAGCAATGAAAAAAATTGATGCTCTTTAACCCGTGTTTGGAACAGAACCCCGACATTTGAGGTTCGGGCTATGTACCGATGGAATGAATCCATTTGGTAACATGAGTAGTACACATAGTTCTTGGCCTGTTAGGTTGGTTATCTACAATCTTCCATCGTGGTTGACAATGAAACGTAAGCATGTGTTGTTTCTGTGATGATTTCTGGTCCTAAGCAACTAGGTAATAACATAGATATGTATCTTGCTCCTCTTGTTGAGGATTTTTTTTACTCTATTTAAGGAGGGTGTTCACACATATGACGGGAGTGTTGAAGAATACTTTACATTGAAAGCGATATTATTTTGCACTATTAATGATTTTCCTGCATAAACTAATTTGTCTGGCTACTCAGTGAAAGGCCACTTTTCTTTCCCTATGTGTGAGAAGGACACTGGTTGCCACCAATTGAAGTATGGTTGTAAAACTGTATATCAAAGTCATCGTAGCTTTCTTCCGGAAGACCATCCATGGCGATTGGCAAAAAATGGTTCAATGGGGGTAGTAGAGACTAGAGAAGCACCGATTGCACGAACAGGCACTCAGATATTTGAAACTGTGAAGAATTTGCCCAGTAACTTTGGAAGAAGAAACGTAAAGTACCCGTGGATGGGAGTTGGAAGAAATGCTCCATTTTCTTCAGAATGCCTTATTGGGAGCATTTGGATGTTAGACACTGTGTCAATGTTATGCACATTATGAAGAATGTGTGTGATTCTTTGGTAGGAACATTTTTGAATACCCCTGGGAAAGCAAAGGAGGGTTTAAGGCTCGGTTAGATTTAGTTGAGATAGGTGTTAAGAAGAATTTAGGCCCAGTGAATTCTGGTGAAAATTGTTACTTGCCCCTTGCTTGCTATTATATGTCTCAATCGGAGAAGAAATATTTCTATAAGAGCCTTAGTAGTGTTAAGGTCCCGGACGCGTATTCTTCCAACATCAGTACTTGTGTGTCATTTGAGGAGTTGAAGTTGGTTGGGTTAAATCTCGTGATTGTCACAATCTGATGCAAGAATTTAATATCATTGCGATTCGAACGTAATTTCCATCCATGTAAGACTGTACATTGCAAAGCTTTGTTTGTTTTTCAAGTCCATTTCTAGCAAAAATATTAGTGTGCCGAAGTTGAACCATTTGCAGTCAATGATTGTGCAAGTTCTGTGCTGGATGGAAATGTATTTTCCATCCTCATTCTTCGACATTATGGTCCACCTGTGTGTCCATCTAGTGCGTGAAATAAAGCTTTGTGGTCCTGTCTTCCTAAGGTGGATGTACCCGTTTGAGAGGTACATGAAAATATTCAAGCATTTTATGAGGAATCGGTACATGTCTGATGCAAATATCATTTGTACAGAGGTATGTGGCGGAGGAAGTCATAAAGTTTTATATTTATTACATTAAAGAGGTCAATTCGTATGGGGTTCTAACTCATAGACATGAGGACGGTTGAAAGGTCATGGGGTTAGGTAGGGGAAAATTTTCAACCCTAGAGCGTAAGATTTAAGTACTGCTCATCTTTATGTCCTTCTCAATCGTGAAGATTTTATCCCATATATAGAGATTCACATGGATACCATTAGAGTCGCGAACCCTAATTTCAATGAGGCCCGGGTCTTCAAATTACTCAGTGGTACTTTTTCGTCAAGGTTGCGTGAACACGTAGCCGAGGGAGATCATCTTATGAAAGTAAAAATTTTGGCTCATAGACCACTTCGTACTGTATTCTCTTATGGAGGATACGATTTCAATGGTTTTACGTTTGCCACAAAATCAGTTGATGATAAGGGTGTGTGTCTCTCGTTTTGAAAGCGTTGCATGTCAGTAATGGGAATGATAATAATCAAATGTATGCTGATTTGCACCTTTATGCATGCATAAACTAATGTATTTGACACGTTTGTTTGTATATTTTTCTAGGTTGATTGCTAGTTTTAGTCAGGTTTACAAGACAGAGGGTTTAGATGTCCATTGTTGGTTTTCTTATCTAAATCCAGAGTTTTGTAGACTTAATTTAATCTCACGGACACTTTGTATTCATGAACCACCTAGATTTTCCTTTGTGAGTTTACTAGTAGGTTGCTCGTGAGTATTTCAACATCATCTTGTAGAAGGCCACTCGCGAAAATGGTAGTAGATATTAGAAGACCATTTGTAAGAATGGTAGTAGACAGAAGGCCACGAGTCAAAACATGGTAGTAGATGGGATTGAGATGGAAAAGGGAGGGACTCAAATTTTTCCTCATAATCATAATAAAATGTATAATTTTAATTGTATTGTAATGATAAATAGAGTATTCAATTGCTCCAGTTTTCGCCCAGTGCACAAGATTGTTCTATTGTAAGTTTTTTCCTTAGTGTTTTAGTTCATTGTATCTAGAGGTGTCAATTGGTGGGATTGGGAAGAAATGAGATGGGAAATTAATAAATGAGTGGTTAATGGGATCGGGTATTAAATACCCATTAGCTTTTGAAATGGGACGGGATGGGAAATGATTATATTAATTGGGAATTTTGATCCCAATGGGTCCCAAATTATGTT
>JAULKJ010314691.1:0-10772 GCA_032355405.1 Rubia balearica | reverse complement strand
GGCGAAATGGATCCTTAAAATGGATCGATCCCGGAGCTCCAACTATAATAAAAAATCATGACAAAATCCTCCCCAGAGCTCCCGGTTGTCGCGCATGGATCCGCTTGGGAGCTCTTGGCAGTATCCATCCAAATCTTCATCAATCGCCACAATTCTGTGTCAGGATGAACCGGTTTCCCTTGCATATTAATCTCTAGCTGCAATTGTTTTTTATGATCTTAGTTGAATCCATGTAATTAAACTGAAAACTCAAATGTCTGCACAAAATTGGTGTGGAAAATACAGGGAATTTCGATATAAAACATTTACTTGTAAGAAATCGAGTAGATCTTAACTGTATGAAAGCAATACTCTGACAAATTGAATGTGTAAATTACCTCATTCGTGCTCTTCAAGCCTAGCTTTGCCGTCAAATATTTTTTGATGAAAGAAACTGTCATGTTAACGTCCCTATATTTAGCGCAAAAGTATGAACACATGATACATATCATCAATTTACACAAATGCAACGCCCGTAATTCAGAATAATTCAATCAATTATTGTTTCAACCACTCATTCATACATTACAAAATAATTAAAGTATTTCTTTCTAAAATAACTGGAAAGCATTGCATACTAACATTAAAACCCCGCCAATATTCTGATTCAATATTCACATTCATCTGAATGTTTTTGACCTTTCTTTGGAGCTTATCGTAAGAAAATGATGTCGAAGCCTCCATTTTCGGGTTTTCTGAAGCAGAAGATTAATCATCAAAAGAGAGATTGAACTCAACTGGTTTTTTAAAGTGGAAAGTGGCTTTCTAGTAGGGGCGGACAGGTAAAAAAATTTCCCCAATATTTTCTCATATTAGAGGGTGCTGGTAATTTTTTTTCTTCCAAATTTACTGTCTATAATTTTCTTCCCCCTTGTAGTTCCGCCCCTGCTTCCTAGTCGGGGGGTCACAGACTCACAATCATTGAGTTTCTCGGAGAAGTTTTCCGGGCCTCTGTGTTGGAAGAAATCCAGCAAGAAAAGAAGGTTTGGTATCTAGAAATCAAGGTTTGGAAGAAATCCAGCAACCCAATGCTTCAATTCTTAAAAACCTGAAGTGTTCAATCCGTTGCGCAACCTGGACTAGCTGAAGGCCTGAAACCCTGCCTGAAAAATGGCCGACCAGGCTGTGATTCGAAGGCGCGACCCAGAGCTTAAAATAGAAAGTAACTAAAGAAGATGACAGGGAAGAAGAAAAAGCAAATCATGAAGATGATAGATAACCCTAGGCTCCACAATTTGTCGCAAATTCTTTAAGTGGCATCGGATAGGGGCGTGCATTATAACCCGTGGGTCAAGTCAGATCAATCGACCTAACTCAAATAGGCACAAAATTTTGGGTCAGGTCGGGTCAAGTTCTATTTATGTAAATTTGGGTTGGGTCGGCTTAGCATTTTGACCTGGATCGACTCGACATTTAGTCAAATATTATACGATTTAAAAATTATTTTAAAAAATGTGAAAAATAAATGGTTCAATTGGGTCGATTTGGGTCGGGTTAGGCAAGTTGCACGACCCTAGCGCCAGATTAGCCCGCAGAGGAGTAAGCTTCGATTGCACAAGCGATGGTGGTGGCGAAGGGGTTTCCTCAACTCATCATCGTCAACTACCTCTCTATGCAAAACCCCACTCTTCTCCCCATTGTCATCGCCACCATCGCGACCCTTACTTCTCCGGTGCTTCAACGAGTGAACACTCTTACTCTCTAAATCGTCCTCACTATCCCGCTCTATAATCAAGTTGATCAATATGCTTCAAATCGGGCTTCGAAATGCCATCTTCGGCATGGTCTGAAAGGTGGGGGATGGAGAGGAAAAAGATCCGGGCTTCGAAATGCCATCTTTCGGCACGGTCTGAAAGGTGGGGGATGGAGCGGAAAAAGATCCGGGCTAATTAGGCGAATATGCCTATTTTCTATAATTAAAAAATGACCCCGATTTGGAATTTAAAGAAAAACACATATTTGGGATTAGAAACATTTGATCAGATCAAAGAATTGAAACCAAAGAATTAGAGCACTGCAGAAATAATGAAATTGGAATTTAAGAACAATATCAACATCCGGAAGTTGGAAAATAAGGCATATTGGAAAGACCATAAAACTAATTACCACGTTGGGAAAATAAATTTTAATTGATTTAAAAGCAGATGGTTGTCAATATTGACTCTTCCAGAGGATGGAGAAAGACATAAAAATAAGTGTCCAAAATTATACCAAGATGCAAATTAAGTGAATTTATTTTATTTTCAATATAGAAACGGTAAAGTAACTTACTTGATCTGGATGTAGTGTGGAGGCAATGAAGGTAAATATTCATGATTTTTTCTGAAAATCACACTCATTAAGTTAGGTAATTATCATTTCATATATGCAAAATTATAATTGACGAAACATAAAATTATCTTACTTGATGTTGTTGGTAGCAACCAATTGAAACCAGATCGCGGGAGGCCTTCTGGATACAACTTGAGGATCAACAACACATATTGTAGGTATGTTGAGATCCTCCAGAATCACCGCCTTTTCGCTGCGACTTTTAGTATTAATTATCAAATTACCATCTTGGTAATCTTCGTCATCATCAGAAACTTCAATGATCTCCTTCTTTTGACATATTATTTTCTTTCCTCGACTAGATGCCGTAGAAGCACTTGAAATTTCCGCTTCACCATATCTTCCGTTGTTTGACTTGGACGCTTCATGTTTTTTGTGACGTGGCATGATGCACTCATCCATGAGGTCAGGAGAATAATCGGGATCCTACATGAAGTGAAAAAATTATTTTGTAAAGGTAAAAATAAATGACTATTGATTTCGAATCAGTACACTATCATATAATTAACAACCACCATTTCAACAAACATAAAAAAAATCTCAACAATTATTACCTGATTTTTAACCTGTGAACTTATGAAGTAATTCTCATCCTCACTTTCAGTCGAGCTGCTATCGCAAACCATGTTGGAGAAGGAAGTCCTACCTTTTAGGAGTGGCAATCCCTTTTTTTCTTGAGCTAGAGCAGAACCAGCTTGGCTTAAATTGGACGCACTCCGAGGGATGAAATGAGTAATAGGTCTGGATCTTTTCTTCTTTGGTACAAAAAATTGCAACGGGCTGGAAAATTTACTATCTCCGTTGTCTGGTTGATCGTGTTTATTTATTGAATTTTCCTCGCCCTTAATTTCTCTTGGAGATGACCGCTCATTTCTTCTTTTGAATGATGATCTCATTTTGGTGTTGGCCATAATTTGGATTCTGGCGATCGAGGTGGTGAAGCGATAATGACGGTGGAAATTTTTTACCAAAGCTAACAATTCTTCTGGAGATGTTATTGGTAGGGTGATTTGGTTTTTGGGTTCCTCCAATTCTTAAAGAAAAGGTGCAACTAGGGTTTGTTGTGGCGGAGAATTAGAATAGAGAAAGGGAGTGGTTGTTCGATGGAAGAAGAATGGGTGGGGTTGATGAATAAAAATGGGGAATGAAGGTGGAAAGAAAGGAAATTCATTTAAAGAATTAGATATCACCACTCTGGAAAATGGTCAGATACATCACCCGGTCTAAATAAGCTCGGGGATTGATAAATTATTCAGTATCTCTCCAAAAGGATATTTTTTTGTATTTCAAAATTTTGTTATGGGTTGACTATGGGTGGGTTGTTGGGTTAAAGCAAGTGCCGCACTTGCCTCAACGGAGAACATGCCTTGGGTAGGAGGCGGTGATGAAGGTGGTGGATAGTGGTAGTGAAATTGTTATGGTGGATGGTAGGAGGATGATTATGGTGATGGATGAAAGCTGACGGTGGTGACAAAAAGATGTCCATGATCATGAGTTTTTTTGGCGGTGGGTCGGACGAGGGGAATGCGACTTACGTAATATTTTTATTTAAAATGTCAACTATTTTGACATTATATAAAGATTTTATCCTTTTGAAACTATAAATATATATATATATATATATATATATATCTTTAACGCATAAACTAACAAAATTAATTCGAAAAATTCATTTTAAAACTATGAAGGCCCACACAAACTTTAAAATAAAAATTAAATTTATCTGAATTATTTTTTAATTGTTTAAATGTTCAAATTTTACTTAGTATCAAAATTTATAACACATTATACAATACTACAAGGTGGTCCATTTATTTTGCCTAATTTACTATAAAATTTTTAAAAAAACTTTAAAGTATCTATCAGTTGAATTATGCAAATAAATTTCTAAATTCCACTATTAAAAATTGCATTTACAGGGTTTTAACCTTTGTATATATTACATACGAAAGCTGTCATATAAAGCACTTGATGCAAATGTCAAGACTACTACCACCATAGATGGCCACATGCCAAAACTTGATCAAATACATAAAGGATATGTTCGGGATTCTCTAAGTGATATGGCATGTCCTATAATTAGGGCAAGAATGAAGCTTAGAAATGCAGTTTTTAATGCTTTGATTGATCAAATTCATGATGAAGAATTGAAGAATAAATCAACATCGACAATGTCTTGGATTAATTGTTCAAGAGTGTCGAGGAATTGAAGACATCGTGAACAACACTATACTCTTTTTTCTCACTGGTTTTTTTATTGGGGTGGTGTAATTGTTGTAAACTATTGTAAATTATTTCATTTTGAATTTTAGGTATTAAACTCGGTCATGTGGGATTTGAAGAGTTTAATTTCAAAATCAGTGCAATTAGGATTTAGAATATTCAGTTCTGATTTGACTAGAATTAGATTTGGAAAAATTAGATAAGACAATATTTATTCAAGACTTATCTTGGATAAATTTGGCCATATTCAACATATTTTAGGTATTTTAGTTAGATATGATTTTAGCTTCTTAAACTGCCATCGGTCTTCTCAATTTCTGACAGAAGTTACCAAATCCCATTCTAATTAGGATTAGGGTTTTGGCCGATTTAACCCTATAAGTAGTGGAGGCTTGGCTGAGTTTTGGACACACATCAATCAAATATTCAGAATTTTAGAGTTTATACTCTTTGCTTGCAAGCGTTGTCATTGTTGCTTAATCCTACGGGTTAATTAAGTATCAATACCCTTTATTTGTGAACTATCCAGAGGGCCAGCTAGTGAGAAACTTTTTGAAATTGAGAAGCAATCTCGAGGGCTAGTTGCTCATCAATTTTGTGTGGCCATATTAGGGTTTGCAAATTCCTTAATTCAGTCAAAGATTTAAATTCTGCATCTAGAGTCTTCGCAAGGAGATTCATATCAGCACCAGTGCATAAATCATCATTAACGGCTTCATTGCACGATGGTCATGAATTTTTACTTCGAAACATCTGTCTATCCTAGGTTCTAAACTCTATTCATGTGTTTCGGTAGTCAAATTGACTATATGGCTCTGAAAATCCATTAGACAGTTGGAGATTAATCATCGTCTGACTTAGTATTATCAACAACAGTTTGGCTTGAACTGCGGTTGAAAGTGTCATGCGATGGCTTCAATTTTTCTTTACTTTGGAGCACTTTCGAGAGCAATTCCCACATCGAAACATGTGTTTAAAGTGCATTTACGTAGTATTATCAACGACGGTTGGGTTTGAATTTCCGTTGAAAGTGTTGTGCCACATCTCCATTGTCCACTTTAGTGACTTTCGAGGGCTTCTGGAGTTTGCTAAAATAGACATCGACAGTTGAACCGGCCGGCGTCGAAGAAAACCTATAAAAACATGCACTGAAAGTAGAGGTTTTAATTACGGCTATCATGTCAGGTTGAAAACATTTTGGGTTAAAATTGGTCGAGTTGTAACGTGTTGATTTCCATTTGTTGGGTCAAATTGGGTTACTGTTGTGTTGAGTTGAAATATGACAGTTTTTTCCCTCAGGCTGGGTCGGGTAATTGTTGGGTCAGGTTATTGTCGTGTAATTTTATACTCAGGTCAGGATAGATTGGCTCCAAAAAAAATTGGTTGGATCGGGTTATTTTTGGTTCAGGTTACTGTCATGTCATTTTTTTATCGGATTTTTGTTTGTAGGATCATGTCAATTCTTTTTTATAATGTTTCACCTCGGATTTAGGTATATTTCGAGTTGTTTATTTTGGATCGGGTTATTATGCTACCCGAGTAAATTTGGGTTTGTTTAGGTTATATTTTAATTATATTATTGTTACAATTGCAAAGCCTTTCAATAATTTCTCCACATGTAGTGAAACTTCTGGTTTCCCCCGGCTACGGATGTATGTCAATTTGACCGAACCACACAAATTATTGTGTTCATTATTTCCTTTATTTTCTTTACGCTGTCTTTGTTATCCCTCTTTTCGGGCTAATAAATACCTCGTGGGATTCGTATTCTTTACAAATTGGTATCAGAGCATATCTTTTTTTATCTATAGCCACCATGACGGTAACAAGGAATTCTATTGAAAAGTTCAACCATAGTGTAAACTTCGGTACGTGGCAACTTAAGATGGAAGGCATCCCAATCAAGGATGGATGCGAGCCTGCCCTTGAAGGAGTGTAGGAAAGGCCAGCGGACATGTCGCCGGAAGATTTTGGTGATCTAGACAAGAAGTCTAGATCAGCCATTATTTTAAATCTCTCCAACGAGGTTTTGCATAAAGTTGCTAGTGAGAGAACCGCTGAATGTATGTGGGATCAGTTGAATCTAAATACATGAAGAAGAAAATAGAGAATCGCCTCTAGTTGAAACAGAAGTTATACATGCTGGAAATGGCAGAAGGTACTTCTATACTCTCACATCTTGATAAATTTGATTCCATCATTTTGGATTTGGAGAATGTAGATGCTAAAGTTGATGAAGAAGACCAAGCCATTTTTATTGTTATGTTCTCTTCCCCAGTCCTTTAAGTATTTTCAAGACACTATGATTTATGGGAAAGAGTGGGTCTCATACAATAGTATAATATATGTATTAAAATCTAAAGAGCAGATTGATTGGGATATTACGGGGGAATCAAGTGGAACTCATGTTGAGGGTTTGTTTGTGAGGGGTAGGGGTGGAAATAGAGATTCTGAAATTGGTAGATCCAAGGGGAGGCCGAAGTGTAGATATAGAAATAAAATTTGCAACTATTGCAAGAAAAGGAGGCACATCAAGGCTAATTGTTTTAAATTGAAAAAAGAGAAAAATATATTTTAAAAAATGAGCTGAATAACAGCAATGCTGATGAAGTTAGTTAGCAGAAGATGAGAGTGATGGAATCATATTTGTGCCCATTGCTAATCAATCAAGGTCTTCTAGTGAGTGGCTCTTAGATTCAGCTTGTTCTTACCACATAAGTTACGATAGGGGGTGTTTTTCCACTTATGAAGAATGAGATGGTGGAATTGTTTTGATGGAAAATAACGCTCCTTGTAAGGTTGGTAGAGGAATAATTCAAAGCATAATGTACGATGGCATTATTAGGACACTCAATAATGTTAGGCATGTTCCTGGTTTAAAGAAAAACCCATCACTTTTGGCACCTTGATGCTCTTGGGTACAGATATTCAGGTGATAGTGGAATTCTGTAAATCTATAAAGGTGCTCTTGTGCTAATGGAGGCTTGCAGAGTTGACACTTTATATGTTTTGCAGGGATCTACAGTTACCGGGACAGTGGCCGTCTCAACTTCCTCGGATGAGGACATCACCAAATTGTAGCATAAGTGGTTGGGACATATGGCCGAGAACGGCTTAACATTTTTCAGCAAGGGAGGTCTTCTTTGTAGTCAAAGTACTGATAAGTTGGACTTAGCTTTCGTTCACCTGCAGTTCATAAAACAAATGGTACTTTGGACTACATTCATTCTGATCTTTGGGGGCCCTTTCGTGTTCCCTCTAAGGGTGGTGAAAGACATATGCTTAGAGGGAACACGAGAGGGCCCCCAAAGATCATAATCATGTTAAGGAAGGAAGGAAAGCTAGGGCCTAGGGCTAACAAATGTATTTTCCTCGGTTACGCTTCAGGGGTGAAAGGATATATATTGTGGTATCATTATCCCAAATCACCCAAATTTGTAATTATTAGAGATGTTACATTTGATGAATCTTATATGTTACATTCTGAAAAAGAGTCTTGTAATCCTTGTGATTCAGAGAAAGAGGATAGTGCACAAAAAAATAGGTGGAGTAAGAGATCGATAGTTCTTCCAGGAGAAACCCAACCCAAGAAGAGGTTGAAGAACGTGATCATTAACTTGTTGAAGATCAACCACGAGATGAGGATTATTCCATTGCTAGAGATAGACCGAGATGAGACATTCGACCACTATTGAGGTATGCAAATTTTGTTGCATATGCTTTATCAGCGGCATAGGAAACAAGTGGGGATAAGGAACCTTCCTCATATTCAGAGGTCGTTTTTGGAGCTAATTCAGCCAAAAGGTTGGTGGCTATGAATGAAGAGATGGAGTCTCTACAAAATAATGGTACATGTGATCTTGTGATGCCACAAAAGGAAAGAAAATCGTTGGTTGCAAAAGGGTTTTCAAGAGAAAGGAAGATACTTCAGGTGTTGATTATGCAAGGTACAAAGCACAATTGGTCGCAAAGGGCTACAGTCAGGTATAAGGTGTAGATTTCAATGATAGTTTCTCACCTCTTGTGAAACATAGCTCTATTCGTGTATTGCTTACTTTGGGTGCCACGTTTGATTTGGAGTTAGAACAGCTAGATGTCAATACAACTTTCTTGCATGGGAATTAGATGAGCATATCTATATGAGTCAGCCTGAAGGTTTTGAAGTTTAAGGTAAGGAAAAATGGTTTGCTTGTTGAAGAAATCCTTGTATGGATTAAAGTAGTCTCTAAGACAATGGTATAAAAGGTTTGATTCATTTATGTTGGGTAACGGTTTCTCCAGGAGCATGTATGATAGCTATGTTTACTTCTGGAAGTTACAAGATAACTCATTCATTTATTTGCTATTACATGTTCATGACATGCTCATTGCAGCTAAGAATCTTGCAGAAATTCATGAGTTGACGGCCTTGTTGAATAGTGAATTTAAGATGAAAGATTTGGGTGCAGCTAAGAAGATTCTTTGTATAGAGATAAGAAGAGATCGAGGAGTGGGAAAGTTGTACCTGAACCGGGAGAGTTACCTTAAAAAAGTTTTGGAGCGTTTTGGCATGCATGATGCCAAACTAGTTAGCACTCCTCTTGTTAGCCATTTCAGGCTATCTTCTGCCGATCACCAAAATCATAGGATGAAGAAGATTATATGGCTAAAGTTCCTTTTTCAAATATAGTGGGGAGTATTATATATGCAATTTTTGTACTCTTCTTGATATCTCACAAGTTGTTAATGTTGTTAGCAGGTATATGGCCAATCCGGGCAAAGCACATTGGGCAGGCTGTGAAGTGGATTCTCATATATACTTAAAGGTTACTTCGAATATGTGTTTCGAGTTTGGTAGAACCAACAACACTCTAGTTGGTTTTGTAGATTCAAACTTTGACGTGATCTTGATAAACGCATATCACTTACAGCCAATGCATTTTGCATTGGAGGTTGTGCAATTAGCTGGAAAGCTACTCCACAACATGTAGTTGCTTTATCTATTACTGAGGCCAAATATATGGTAGTCACAGAGACTGTCAAAGAAACTTTATGGTTGAGAGATCTCTTTGGCGAATTAACTCTACAACAAAGGGATACTACCATTGACTGTGATAGTCAAAGTGAAATTTACTTGACTAAAGATTAGATGTATCATGAGAGGACGAAACATATTGATATTAAGTATCACTACATTTGTGATACCATTGCACAAATAAAGGTCCGTGTTCGGAAAATCAATACAAAGGATAATCCTGGTGATATGTTCATGAAGGTTCTTCCCTCTTTCAAGTTCAAGAAATTCTTGGACTTGATTGGTGTTCATTGCTGGTGATTAGGCCCATTAAGGCCATGTCAGAGGAGGTTGAGTAAGCTATTACTTTTGGGGTTCAGAACAAGGTGGATATTTGTGAAGAAATAATGGTCTTCACCCAATTTTCCACGAATATTCATGATTTTTGTTTTCAAATCACACTTATTATCATTTCATATATGCAAAATTATAATTGATGAAGCATAAAATAATCTTACTTGATGTTGTTGGAAGCGATCAATTGAAACCAGACTACAGAAGGCCTTCTGGAACAACTTGAGGATCAACAACACATATTGTAGGTACGTTGAATTCCTCAAGAATCACCACCTTTTCACTATAAATTTTAGCATTTATTCAAATTACCATCTTGATCCTCATCGTCATCAGAAATTTCAATGATCTCCTTCTTATGACATTTTCTTTTCTTTCCTCGACTATATGCCGTAGAAGCACTTCGAATTTTTGCTTCACCATATCTTCCATTATTTTATTTGGACGCTTCACATTTTTTGTGATGTAGCACGATGCGCTCATCCATGAGGTCAAGAGAATAGTTGGGATCCTACATGAATTGAAAAAATTATTTTTTAAAGGTAAAAATAATTTACTATCGATTGCGAATTAGTACACTATCATATGATTAAGAACCACCATTTCAAAAAAGGTAATAAAATATCAAAAATTATTATCTGGTTTTTAACCTGTGAACTTATAAAGTAATCTGCATCCTCACTTTCAATCGAACTGCTATCGCAAACCATGTTGGAGAAGGAAGACCTACTTTTCAGGAGTGGCAATCCCTTTTTTTCTTGAGCTAGTATAGAACCAGCTCTGCTTAAATTAGATGCACTCTGAGGGATGAAAGAAGTAATAGGTCTGGATC